>JAQGAK010000874.1:0-48729 GCA_034696945.1 Lipothrix lubbocki | reverse complement strand
CCCTTCAATTCAAATGTACACACCACCTAGCTAATTGTCCGGAGCAATGGCAAGACGAGTGAGCAGTTGAAATGAAAAGAGTACATAGTATAAATGAGAGAATCAAATAATAGATTGTGAGAGCTACGGATAAATTGCACTGCGGCCATTTCTACTATAACGTAATAATGACAACCACAGTCACTAAATACTAAATATAGTGGTTTACTTTAGGTGCATGTGAAGAACTGTGAACCATTCTGAGTTTCGTCGTCTTGTTATGCAACACGGTGTGGTCCTTATAAGTAGGATTTGTATGGACTTTTTTCATTTTATTTCATTTACGCTTTCAAATATATTTCAAACATAATCTAGTCATAAAATTTTTTTGGTCATGACGCAAATATTTATGCACAGGTCGTAGCTTGTTGGAAGATGATTGGACTTAAAATTATAATTTATATTTAGTAACACCATTATAGTTTGATCTCATTATTGAAGCTACATCACATCAATTATCAAGTTTATAAGTCAAATACCATCTTCTGAAAATCATTTTACTGACGTAAGATATAAACACTATACATTGTTCCATAGACCTATCCTTTCAAGTCTACATTGGTTCGTCAAACTAATGTAAACAATACCATATACTACAGTACCAAAACTAAACACAGAGCCTAAAGAATATTCTATCTGATTCGTGTGTGCCGTAGAGAGATATTTAGACGCATGGCAAGATATTTTAAAGCTGTTGCTACAAACAAGCAAGTAGAATTGTATCATAATTACATGGAAATCACACCGAGGATGACACGACATATGATGGAATCTTGGAAAGCTGAAATCAACAGTCAAACAAATTGTAACTTAATGGACATTTTAATGGACTTATGCAAATACAGAGAAAACCGCTTGAAGATCTTGGACAGCCAATGTCAGTGCATAAATAGCTTGTAGTGTAATTAGTAAGTTCACGATTGTTATAATAATTGCAGTCAGCAAAATTATCCTGCGAGGCTTGGCCGTGTTAAGTATCTTAACTGCTCCTCAAGAAATAATTAATGCTAATTTTGACCCAAGGAAAGTCATATCCTTTTGCTTACAATTTGATTTCTGCAAAGCAAGTAATTGTTGCTGTTAAGCTAAAGAATTATCCCTATGAGTATGTGTATTATGGTTTAAGATGAAACACCATTTACAACCTAGCACTTAGGTTTTTTGCATATTTATTGTAACTATACTGAGGATCAAAAGTAACTTACTCACATACTTGCCCATTGTCGTCAAAGATAGGATCACAGCATGTAAGATAACTACAAACTGTATTCAATGTGTGCTAATCGTTGTTGCATGAACAATTTTAACTAGTGTTTATCATCATTGGGGCCATCACTGACAACCCCACATTCTATATTTACTTAAAGAAACACATACTATACATAAGCTATACCGCAGTTGATACTCTCGTCCTCATCAACAACGTCATCTTCTATGTAAATGATGAATGCCTAATCAAGTTAACTCATTCGTCACAAAAGCAGTAATAGGCCTTCCTCTTTTTAGTCAATGTGTTTACGTCCACCACAGATTTGGTAAGTAGGCTATAGAGCTTTGTATTGTTAGCATCTCAAATATTCATGAGACCTTTGAGGGTTGATTATCCTTGGAAATTTTCACAGAATCGGCTTGTTTCTTTTAAAATTTCCTAATAAATGTGTACAATATTTGAGTGGATTCTGACGAAATTGTGCAGGTAGGAGAAATAGAGATTATGCTTACGGTAGACATAACAATCAACACAGATTCATCTATAACTCTGCAAAAATAGTCTTTTTTACTTTGCTTTTCCGCTAATTGTAAGTAGAAAAAAACCAAAGGCATAGGCAATAATAATTAAGTTACTTTCTCTTATGTATGTGTATTCGATTCCCAAATGCTCAGCCGCTTCAAGGTTTCAATCTCCAGTTCGATGATTATCTTACCAAGTTGCTTTGAACGTTTCAACATTAATCTAGTACATGTAACTTAACGAGTTAATTCTCCAGGGAATCTAATGTATCTATAAAAGAATGAGTGAGTAGGGAGTTTTACATAGTACATATGGAGCACATATATTGAGGAGTGTCGTAAAAGGCTTTTGCTTTTGGTCAACGAACAATGGAGAGAATGGAGAGGGAAGCATTTCTCACACGGTTTTGTTCTCTATAGACTGTTTACACTTGGTAGGGAATTGAAACGACATGATACTTGACTCATTGAAGGAGAGACCGACAAAGCCATCCTTTTCTTAACAGGATTATTAGACTATACTTTAACGACTCCTTAAATCAGTTTTACATGTATTCACCTTCCATCTCCGCATTTTCGCACATCTATTAAAATTTCCAATCTGAATGCTAATGCTTCACAAATTACTATGTATTGAATAGGCATATGCTATATTTATATTAACAATAAGTGTAACTACTTTATATTTGTATTGAGTAAGTGTACTTTATATTCCATTCAGCTCTAAAGTAGCTTTCAAGCCTGGTCAAACGATTCAGACGAATGTCTACACAAGTGTCGGCTTGCTTCTAATTTTTACTTACGTACCTATTTGTCTATTTAAATTATATTTACAAAAGAGTGTATAGAAACAACAAATAATCCCACTCATATTATTGTAGCCGAATGCCCGTCAGGGTCAGAGGGGCATTGATCACATTTTAAGTTTAAATCCGTAGAGTCGCATTGCAGCAACAAGCATATATATGTAAATAGATGAAACTACAGAATAGATAACAGGATCGGTGATACAAACAGGAGTTTTGCGTTCACACCTTAAAGTAGTTCAGCATTTATGTTATTATGTGTTGATAAATGTATTTAAAAGAATACGACAGATTAAGTTGGGGACAGAACCATTTACCTGTATACAAATCTTGTTTTCAGGGGTCGGAAATATGTAAATATGGCAAGAATATTATAAATTTAATGTCGTCTAAATGTAGACGATGGGGCTTAAGCCATAAATGTCCATTAGCGATTCTTATTTATTAGAGGCACTAAAAGCACTAATAACGAATAACGTTTGGTGATGATACGAAAGGACTAGCAGTAACAAATTTGAGTAACTAAATAAAATCGCTTTGTAAAACTCCGCCTATAAGTCGTCGTATCTTCTGTCCATCAATATCAAAGTAGCTTCTTAGCACCTGCAGGTATAATATTTAGTTTGTATCCGCCTAAGTCATTCTATGTATACACCATCTGTACTATTCCATTTCATCCGCATCCAAGCCTGATGGTAAGTACATTGAGAAATTGTATCATTACAAAGCAAATAATAATGACTAAGCGGTTTCATTGTTTTCTCTCTCTCTCCAATACTATTTACTCCGCTCAATCTATATTATACTATATAGCAGAACAAGACGCTCATCCTGTTGGTTGGGAGCAAGAAGATTTTTTAAAATCGAATGGTGTAATTCGTTTGACCCTTAAGGAGAAAACTTCAAGTCCCACGGTGTATACACCAAATGGTAGGTTGATTCTGGAATGGAAGCCACACAGCATGAAAAATGGTTACGAATCTACCTGTGTTCATCTTTCGCCCAGCCCTACACTTTGATAGAGTCGACTTAGGATCCTCAATTTAGTAAATTATCTAATCTATGTAATCCAGACAGGGAGGTCGGGCAGTTGAGAGTCGGAAGCTATCTGATCTCATAACTGGAGCCCGCCTGCAAGTCTTAACGAACCTCACTTTTACACGTCATCCACACACCTCTAGTAAACATTCTGATGCCTCTTCATTATTTATATCCCTATTCCCATTGACTTCAACATACATCTTTGGTTACCAGCGTCTCCTTGGGAGCCCTACAGGGGCTGGAATATTATATTTTACATCCATCAAAAATCGTATGCTCTGCTTTACAAACTTTTTGCTTGTCCTTTAGAAACTGCATGCTCTACCTTAGCTTCTCCTTTAGAAACGTTGTACATATAACATACTCCTTGCTTTATGTACGGCTTTTAAAATGATTTTGTAATGGATACAAAAAGGTATTATGCAAGGTAAATACGCAACCCTGGAAGGATAAACTTGAAGCTACGTATAAAACTTAATAATGTAATGATGCAAACAATGCTTTCTCTCTAACTTCCGAAAGGACGTGGGGGTTTGATCCAGGCTCATAATAATAATAGTAACACTCATAAGCGACTGTAATAATGGTACAAGGTAAAGGTACTTGTATGATACATGATACGATACAGAGTAAAAGCTAGTCGGAGCCTAGAGAACATGGAAATATCGTGACACTATAACTACTGGCCTGATTCTTCTCCTCTACCCTCCGGACTGACTTGTACCAGTTTTCCTATGTCATAGAGGCTATTCCATGTTATACATGAGCATGTCATGTGTGTATGTCTATGGATAAAGTGATTATTATTACACCACCGGAAATATTCCTGTTGATGTCTCTGTTATCGTCTGCACCGCACATAGTCAACTCCTCGTTTCACAACAAACCGGAGCGGCGGCACACAAACAAACGAAACCACAAGTTTACATTCCTGTCTGCAGTTTATGAATAAACCACTTGTACTCCTGTCTATAATGTCTTACTCAGTTACGAGCATTTTACAATGCAGAAAAAGTAGTAAGCTCACGAAGACTAAAATCAACACGAAATGCCTCACATTGCACATGGTCTCTGACTAGCTCCTGCGTATAAAATCCTCCTACTGTATCTTATATTACTTCAATCAACGAAAAGTTTAATTTTGTATAACAACAAAGGGATAAAATCTGCTTTCAAAACTAACGATGACGCCGGCGGCACACCAACATGTAATACACTATATAGAGTAAATACTCCAGAATAAATTTTAGTAAACAGGCCTCACACTTATTATAAAGTTTTAGGAGAGCCAGCGGAATTGACTGTGATCCTCCGTTCTGATGAATGCTGTCTCGACATAAACAGCTTCGGTGTCACTTAGCGTGCAAGGCATGGCAGGTGTTATGATTTTAACATGAAAGTTCAAGTCAACGCGAGGGAGAGATTAAAATTTTAAATGTGACAACACGTTCTAGAGTTACCATAAATAACAAACAAAACTTCTCCAAACTTGACTGTCCTTGTCATGCTATTATGCATTTCTACATGAATTAAAACAATTTGAGGAGTCAGCTGTCAAAAGATTTATCTTTACAAGCAGCAGAGAAAATTGTGGAAGAGTATCCTGCCATTTACTTTTTGCATGAGAGTGCAGTGTTCATTGGATGATGGAGAGGAATGAAATGAGGAATATGTTCATCTGTGTTATGATCGAGCTGTTTAAATTTGAGTTACGTTGAGTTTAATAAGCTGTGAGGTAATATACGAAATTATTAAATGCGTGATAGATACATGAATTCATTATATACATAGAATATGAAGAAATATAAGAAATTATATAGGATGTGAGGTATAATATATGAATTTGTTAGGCTGTGAGGTAATATTAGAATTTGATTAAGCGCTTGCGCTTTCTTTGCTTCGCTTCTTCATAAATATGGTTGCATGCAAGGATTCGAACTTCAAATGAGACAGATTTGCTCCTGCCTGCCAAATTAAGATGATGAATATACTTGAGTAGACACCGTAGATTCACAAACGGTCATGATAAATGAGATACGGCTTTTTATTCGCTCGTCAGATTCAAATTTATTAACATTATTCCGTTTTCACATTCCACACAGCATTTCTGGGTGCCGCGGCAGACCTAACAGAACATTCTCTATTTGTTATGGACATAATTCTGCGTATCCCGAATATAATGCCTTTAATTCCGCTGTGCTTTTAACGACTAAAAATAGTCTAGCCAAATGATCAGTATAAAACCCTATTTAAGTAAATATGTAATTAAATACATCAGGCTAAATGGCAGACTACATGTCTACTGTAACTACAACAAGTTATACACGTTTAGATTTATAATGACACATCAAATGTAATTGTAACACATGTTGTTGACTAGCTTCTGCTATTCCTTCAAGACAGCTCGGAAGTTAGCCATCTCGTCGCCAACAGGCTTGCAAATTGTATTCTTGGAAGCATGTAGAACAAATTCATACGAGATATGCAACGAATCCAAAAACTGGCGTTACACATCAATAAATCTCCTCCTTGGTTACATACTTTGGTGATCTGTCTAACGATAGGAACAGTTGAGGTTATTGCACAATGAATTTGAAGTCGTGCCAGCAGAGTGTTTCTTCCACTTGCAAATGAGGTCGAATGTCTGTTCTATTTTCCGTAAAAGCATCACGTAGTTTAGTAGTACTGCTTGCGCGCGGACTTCCAAGGGTAATTTGTAGTACCAATTCAGCTTTGCAATATAAATAATGTAATCCATTATTCATCAATAAATGCAAAGTTGAAGAAGCCTGAACAAACTATTCATCGCTCACGAAAGACAAGCGCAATTTATTATTTCTTAGATTTGGTATTACATATTAAGTCCCATGTAGTTAACTCGAGTCAGATGCATACGAGTTCGAAGAAAGTGTAGGAGTGGAAAGCATGGATTAATTTGACGATAATGCGAAGAAAAGTGAGGAATGTAAATCATTTTCTTGAACATCAAAAGTACTCCATAAGCATAAGACAACGATTGTCGAATTCCATAGTAACATTGTATGACATACTATGATTTAGAAGGCAAAAGTAAGAAGAGCCCGATTCCATTTCTATATCCTTTTAGTTCTCATGCACTGGAGGGCCAATTAACTAAACAGGGCAAAGCCTCATTAGGAGAGGTGACTTTGATGATATAGATTCCTTGACACTCCATACCTTATAAGAGAAAAAAATCATCCATTAATTACTTGGGAATACAGACAAACATACAGTATGTATACATCCAATATAAATATATTTTCTATTTATATTACCGTGTATACACGATTTATGAGTACATCAAGTGTACATAAATTGGCTCACGGGTGAGGATAAATATTTTCTTTAGTTCATCGTAAGTACACGTTGTGGGATGTTTTTAACATTTTATGGCCAGCTTTAAGAGTTAAAAGGACGTGTACTTTACATATTTTCTCTGTCGTAATAGTAAGTACGGTGTGAAATGGTAAATGATATGTATATAATAGAAAGACACCGTTCAGTATAGTCTCTCTGAGCGGTTCAGTACAGTTCCTCGGAATTTTCCCAAGCCCGCGAAAGTGAATATACCTAGATGTGTACTACGTAATATGCGATGGTGCCATGGAGCCTGTAATATTGTTGCCTTCTTTTGCATTCCTTCGTCCCATTCAGTAGGAAGGACAGTACGATTCAGCGTTGAAATGTGGTGTACTATAGGGATGTGAAAAGGAGAAAAGCGTAGACACGTCTTAAGCCACAAATCGGGTAGGTCTCTTTGATCTCGCCGCACGTCCAGACCTAATTAGCATTATTGATCCAGTTTGAGCTCTTATCGTCACTTAAGGGAACCAGCCTTAAAATTGTGCTCATGACTGCAAACCAATACAAGGCAAGTAATTTCGTCTATCCACGCTAGATAAATTTTCCTGGCTTTCATCATTACCTAGAAACATATTATCTAAACTTGTAATATATGGTGTTGCATACGAGCATATACTTAATCATTGTATTTAAATAGCTCTATATGTGAGTGCCACTGTGGTAGTATTTTATACGGGGAATTACTTTAACGTTCTTAGAAAAACGTGCTTTCATTCATTTGACTATAAGCTTATGGGCATAGTGATACCCTTGTAGGCTGATAAGCACACTATATGCTGCAACTTATTAGCTAAGCTTAATCATATCGTAGATAAGTACTAGGAAGTTATAAGCTTATCACACAACTTTACCCAAGCTATTAAGATTACATTTCTTGGCTTCAGCTTTTATTCAAATAGCATTTAATCCCATTAAACAATATATAAGAGGAGGAAGGAGATTAGAGTTTTTGCTATAGAAAAATTTACGGATTTTATCCCATTCAAGTCTTAAAACATGTCAGCATCTCAAGCCCATCGGAATTAGACCAACAAATCAACTTCCAATTTTTGCAAAATGCTCCGTCACCTCTCCTGTTTTTATACTCGTACTATGCTTATAAGAGTTATCTATATTGTTAAGATTTAGTGTATGTTACGTGCCTTCCCACTTGGTTTCCGCACCCGAAGTTACACATATACATAGCATTATTAAGGCGAAAATCGTATTTATTCAGTTCGTGCGTGCAGGACTTTAACGTAGTTTCGTTTGTAGAAATCATGTGTGGAGCTTTATGGAGCTGCAAGAGTAAAGTATAGCACTTTCTCATGTGTACGCCGCTTTCGTACAAAATTAGCGAAAGAGTCGAGTTCGTAAGACCAATTTGGTGGTTGAGCGTTGACGACAAGTATTCATCATCGTCCATGGAAGCACTCAACAATGGGAAAACACGAATTATTACAATATTTTATAACCTGATATAAATCTTATGAAATGGACGTTCCTTACTTACCTTTTTACCTTCCTCGCCCCATAAGGTTCTTATCACCTTTCCTCATTCATTATCCGAGCAATCCTTCTGCTCCGTCGAACTCATATACATATATTCCCATTGTTAGTCCTTGGTTTTTGAATATGAACATGTGTTCGCCATAAACTACAATAAGCGCCGGCTTGTAGATATACATATGTCTAATATATATGTAGGTATACTATACATGTATAAAATCCTCGCTGTACAGTGTACAATACCATTTAAGCTAACTTTTATCGCAGCGAACCTGGAACGTTTCTTCATAGTTCAAACAAGTTTGATTATTTCCCAAACCAGAGTATTAGCAAGCATAGAAAGAGATATATGTAGTAATTACAACTGAATAGAGGAAACAGTAATTGTTATACCTTGACTCACTGCTCCGTGACAACCAAAATCAGAACTCATTCCATCTTAAAGTCAAACTACATTCTCTTTCCAGCTTTAATATTTAGTACTTATAGAATTTCCTTTAGTAAAGCAGTTTTCCATAATATCCTCAAACCTCTCTTCATCTAAAAACACATTAGGAAAACGTTTAGGAGGAAATGCCTTCCTTCAGCCCCGCACTCTCAACAGCTAATCGTTCAGGTTTCTGATTCTTAAAAAAATTGTTGATGTTTCAAAATGTGGTATCTTTTATCTCTGGCTATATCAAATTTATGAATCTCCATGCATTGTACTAAGTTACTTCATTGCACGAACCATTAACAGCTAAAACTAAAGATTTTACGCTTCTGAGAGTTTAGTTCTTGATGTTGTCGATTCTGTGAGAAGTTCTTGAAAGAGCTGTCATTTCTGTGAGTTTATAAGTTTTTGAAATCACTGTCGCTTCTGTACTCCTGATATCACTGTCTGTATTTGACAACGTAAAAGCAACTCCTGTTTAGTCATGAATGCAGTAATCCTCTTAATATTAGATAGACTCGAACTCAGGCTTGCTCCAATGTGTAAGTGACAATAGGCTATATGCTTTGGGTCAAACCCAGGGATTTATGTTAGCTCAATTGATTCCAGTGTATCACTTTCAGTGTGACAGATAAAGACCTTTTCTCTACTCGAGCAAATGTCAGTGAACATGAAAGGCGAGGGGTGATGCCAACATCTTCAGAAAGAGGCACGAGCTTTTCACTACCATTTAGCCATTATATCAGATATCTTTTACACTGATTAGGACCGAGTAGCTGCAAAATCAGCAGAAATCGACCGACTGTGGAAGGTATGTATAAAAGGGATTTAAAGGTGACAGTAGTTGAAGTTTGGTATACAAAGGTGTCGTTTTATGTACTCAGACATTGAATAATGCTTTAATTATTGGAGTGGTCCTACTTACTTTTTCTTTGGGATTATCAAGTGAAGTACATAAGTTCATACAAGTATATTATACGTTTCCGGAGTATTTACAACGGGTACAACGTACATGCTCGTTTACTTACAGTCACAGCAGAAATACAAACTACACAAGGACTCATCATCAGTGCAGGACACACAGAATCCAGTGACTTATTACAGGAGCCTTAAATAGGCTTAATGACTGTTAACACGGACAAGCCACAATGATTTTGCGGGGAACGACAAGAGCGACAATGCCGAAATTCACGGTGTATTTACATTTCACTGAACAAGAGAATGCGGTAGGCCATGTAGACAGACAAGGGTGCTTGTGCTCACAACTTTTATACAAATCAATTGACTCCTTGCCATTGTCAAAGTAGTCCATAACATGAAAGAAGAGTGTGCATGGTGAGCGGTTCGGAATGAAAGAAGGAAAAAGAGTATATCTAGTTTGAATAGATGAAAAGGCAAGGCGGTGACAGCATGATGATTACTGATGGTCCACAGCGACTCAATAGGGAAATAAATGGAGTGCAATAGGTCATAAGGCACGCAGCTCCACACAAAAGAACAGCCAATTCATGGGTCCAGTATTACATTACATATATCTACGTATTCATATATCCAGTCTTGCTCCTCTCATAATTATTATTCTTCGCCAAACATTCACTTTAACAATCATTTCACATAGTCACACATTTCTTTTGACCCTCACATGTTTTCGCTTCCAACCATGGGAACAAAACCTTTTCCTACCCAAGTCCAGCAATGTCAAACTCATTACGATCTTTACAACTCCGCTAAAACTTTCTTTCCTCAACGGGCATCGGTATCGAACAATTTTTATTACCTTCCATACTGCAAAATTCTTCTGTAACAAGAACCTTTTAGTTCACATACATACTTCTCACAGTTCCATATAAACCTCACAGTCAGTTTAGTCACACTCAAGCGACAAGGCATAAGGCCGTCCCAACATTTGAGCCTGCAATAATATGAGTTCGGAAACTGTCAAACTTGTCAACAGACGTTCATTTGTCTTTTTGCTACGTCGTCCTTTCTACTTTATACGGAACTTGGTACATCCTACCTACTTACATTATCATCTTCCGTTGCTAGTCATAGTCATGACAAAGCTCTGTCTAAAACCTAACAACGGATAGTAATACTTGAAGATTTTCTGTTGTACAATTTCTATATTAAATGAGTAGACGATTTTAAACAGAATATAAGTATGAGCATCTCAATTTAATTGGTAATAATAGTAACAACTCTTTTGTTAACAAAAACTTAAAGACACTGCAGTTGAGACTGTAAACAACCTAACGTCTAGCTAAGTTAATAGAAAAACAAAGCTCAAAACCATACTAAAATCACTTCAAAGCGTGAAATGTACACTGAATTTGAAATTTAAATAGCAATAAAAACTTCCCAGGGAAACAAACAATGTTCTCTAAAAGCTTATAGCCCATATATTTTAAAATAATAAATATCTGCGGGGTTGTAAAAGAAATGTAGGTACTGATTAATAAGTCTAAAGTTGCCAGGGAAAAGTATTCTCCAAGCTGTAAAGTTATACTTTTTAAATACTGTATTTTTGTAATGAAGAAATTACGATGGTTGTTTTTAGTCGCTCGCTCACACATATATAAATGGGTGTTGTACGTGCCGTGGAATAAAAACTCGTAACGTGAAGTTGGTTGTATCCAACTTAATAAGCTCGAAGTATATCTAAGGAAATCTAACAATAATATTGTAGGCACGTATATAGAAAGAATAGCGGAATAGGGATGGAGAGAAAAGTGACAAGAAGCGATGAAAATTGCGTAAAGGCTTCGAATGAACTTGGAGTCAATTAAGACTGAATTTTTCAATTAGGCTCGCATCACTGATAGAGGAGGCTAACTTGGTTTTCTATGTGTGGAAAGGACGAAACAGATGTTCCAAGCTCCATAACAATGTAAAGCAGATAGCTTTCAAAGAGATGTAAAGGGTGTACTAATAAAACCATGGAGGTTTGCTCTTTGTATGTATTTCAGAAGGGAAAAACTTTGTACAGACAAATCTTGTATGTGGTGAAATGTATGTAATATTCTGTAGCAAAATATTACAAAGCTTCAAAATAGGAAATACAATGTGGTTATGAAGCACCTAGATAGAAAAATACATTCTATGGTATATTCATTTACTTCACACACACACACACACACTGAAGCAACATTGTAGCAAAGCGATGTTATAACTAAAAGTGGATGCGTGAAAGCTGCCGAGAAGTGTAGTATTTAAGCATTGTGATCCACCAGAGGAGAGAATATTACCCAAATGAAAAATGACTTTTCACGCTTTTCGGAAGCAAAAATTTACGAATTTATGATTTCCTTTTTCTGTTTTACTGCCTCCCTTTAATTCTATACGCAAGCACTAACAAGTATATACTTATAAACGGATGGAGCCTGACATGCGAGTGCATGTAATAAGTCCATATAAGTCAGCTCCTGATACAGTGAGTATAATATACGAGAAATTAACATGTTACAAATGGCATTCACTATTTCAACTTCAAATAATATCGAGCACATTATCCCATTCCCACAATAACTAGCTTCTCCACCGTTCTCTTTCAACGTTTGATCCGCACATTGATAACTCAATTATCATCTAGATAACGTGTGCAGCGTCAAGGATTATTCTGTATTACGTTGGTTGGCTCCACCAACATTTTCCTTTTGGAACCTCATTACCTCATTATATTTTGTTTTTCAGTCTACATTTTTGATTTTTGAACGTGTAGTTGACATGAATTTTATTTCGGTCAAACGATTTACATGGATTTAAGGTGCATTAGTTTTTATTGTTTACTTCCATATTCCGCTAACATGACAAAAATATCATGATGAGAGCAATCAAAATAAAAATTAAAGTGTGTACATACAAGTATGAATATTGGATATACTGAAAAATTGTTAAGTTGTAAAGCGGGGAGGACTCGTAGGCTTAGTACAAAGTATGTACTTATGCATGCAGGGACCATGCATGGCTGATGCTCTACTGAAGCTTGCATTTTAAAAGAGCATGTGATTACAGTCAAATAATCTTGTCAAATTTTTTAGCTCTTTTCATAACTTTTCACCACGGCCATCCTTCATGCTCATTTTCAACGGATGCAGTTTTCAAAGATTAAAGCCATGGATATTACCCAAATTTACAATTATTTTCACTCATGACACATATCATTATAATGTATGGAGGATGTTAATTATGCAACTTAGCATGCAAATGTGTCTGTATATGTAACGCATGATGTAGGCGATGTGGATGATGGAATGCTATATGTAAATGCTAAATTTTTATATATGTAAAATGCACTACATTCATAATAATTTACACATTTCAGATCTATAAAAGGTGACTGTACATATGTGTTAGTCCACATATGGTTGGAAATAAGGCAGAAATTAATTTCTAGAGGATTTCAGTTCAGCGAGGTACTTAACAACCACCAAATTGCATTCATTAGTTAAGGAAATTTCGAGATCTAAGTTGGACGGAGCTTTGACTGTTGCCTTTTCGCTACGGCGCATAGTGCTGTACTTGTAGCAATAAGCTATAATTTTGCTCAATTACTTTTTCAGATTGTTCCAATGAATTCTCTGCAACACGCCCCGATTGAATAATGAATAAGCCATAGATAATCAGCCTACAAGCAAAAGGGCTGAGTGGATTTTCAGCAATTTCCATCCAGCTGACCACCTTCATTAGGGCTATTCCAGCCTATATATATAATTAGTACCTACATAGTTCACCCCAAGTATACGTAACTATTATATGTATACACTTATTTTCCAAGCTTCAATATGGGAAAAATAAGCATAAAAGGTAATAAAAACGACTATCATCAGCATGCAATTATGTAGATATGTACAAGGATGTCGTATTTAGTATATTAGCAACTTTAAATACTATAGATACACGGGCTAAAGCCTATTCTACCTACAGGGTATGGATATTATTATGACTATGGATTTATTACGATAAAAGGGAATACAACATTTTTGATTGCTAGAATTTGACAACGATTCCTAAGGGTTGATTGGTGAGTTGTGGAAATGCCTCCGCTTGGAAAAACTGTCATCAACTGTAATCAGGTTAGGGTAATTATCTATTGAATAATAAACCTATTTCATTTTACATCTATCATCTTTTCCTTGGAAAATAAAGTAATCGCTTCACAGCAAAACAACATTCGGTAGGAGTGAACCCATTAATTTTCTAAAATCGCGTTCTTAACATTCTATACCTTATCTACGTCCTTACGTACGGGTCCTGGGAGGTACGGAGCTCTCGAAAAATTCAAATGTGCTTGTACATACGTCCGCATATGAAGTAATATAACATTACACCTTATATTATAGGAACAGCTACGATATTATGGAGTATGTATATCTATCTTTATATACAGAGCTCAGGTAAATGAATCTTACCGATGATGAATGGCAGGCATGTATAGTGGCATGGTATTTATGTTTGTAACAGCACCATGGTTATGTATGTAATGTACATCTATACTATAGTTACGTATGTATGGAATAACATTTTATTATGCATACGAAATCGGTACAGGAGTGTACACAAGTGTATTAGTCCGCCTAACGGGAAAGGCAAAGGTAATTTGAATCTGAGGATTATTACCATATGGAAAAGTGGAGGAGATGAGCTATTGAGCAATTCCTGACTGACCATCCTTCGCTTCTCTCTCTCGTAATGAGTGCCCCGCTTGTTCGAATAACATCAAAAATACTAACTCAAACATGCCTTCAATTGCGTGATGAATAATAGCCAGATGAGAGACGTATCGTTTCGAAGTAGATTGGTTTGCTGGAACGCACCATCGAGCCAATGGGAATTCAGGTGATTCCAAGTAATTTATTCAACATGGGGTAATGAAGGAGTTGTGCCTGCTGCTACTGGACGGAGTTATTTCTCCATTATATCCCACTCTAATCTAAACTCCACTCTTTCCTCTCTCTCTCTCTCTCTTGACTCCTCTAATCGTCAAGCTAATCTCGGAAATTCTCTATAGCTTTAGACGACAATAATTACAGAAAGTAATTGATATACCCGCTAACTTGTGTTATATATAGATACATATCTGTTTTCTGGAAGGTATTCAGAACTACCTTCTGGATCTGGACAGCTTAATCATTAAATATAATTGTCGTCCTGGACATTCTATAGTTATTAAATATAATTTTTGAGCATTTTGGTAAAAAATATTAAACTTTTGGACATTCTGACGATTTTACCGGTACGTGTACAGTTTTGGTTACAAAATGTCCCTAATACTTTCACCGGCTTTACAAGTTAATTTAAACAATTGTTTTACAATAGGTTTTTAATTACGACTTTACCAACTTAACTGCTACACTTTTCACGTAATATTGTAAGAATATATGAGCATACCATGCATTACATAATTAGTCCATAATAATAATAAGTACGTAGGTATATTACAATGAAATAGAAATCAGTCCCGCAAAATTTATCGATTTAGAAATACATTTAATTAAAACCTTGAAATTCCCAGCTGGGTTAATTTACTAGAACGACGGGTACTTTAATTGATTGCTCAAAACTTATGCTACTGTTCGCAAATTTAATGCCTGAGATCCCTCGCTGCATGATTTAATTTGGGTATGTTTTGTGCTATGCTGTCGGCTGTAGGTGAGCATGATGTGGATGTGGATCACAGGATCTGGAAGCAGCCCAAAAGCAAATCTTAAATCACATGTCTTGGCTTTCCATGGTTTTTGGCTTTTGTGACACCTTTTTGGCAGAGCATTTGCCATCATCATTGAACTGCCGCATGTGCGAGTTTAGTAGGGTGTATAAATGTCTCGGAGAGAAAAAATAGACTGCTGCCAAGACTAAGTGAATGACAGTTGGGAATCCAGTTGGTCCGATTAACTACGCTTCTAATGACTATAGCTTAGAGGAGAAGAAGTTGACAGTTAACTACCAAGATGTGATTATCATGGAAGCTATTGATTTATACCTCCAAGTTGAGTATCCATCAATCAAATTTAAATTTGGAGACATTGCAAGAACTGCCGAGAAATCTTTTGTAACACTTGACAGATACGATAACATTTATTTTTATATAAGTATGTGTATATAAATTACATAATCCCCGTCTTACATGAGTACTTGGATGAATTTGCTCTTGTATAGAGTAAAAGGAGGCCTCCCTACAAGTCCTATAAGTGGTTTCTAGCTTGTAGCATCTGTCGGCTTGGCTGTTGTGACAATTTTTACATGAATTTGGATGGAAAATATTCCATAATTCGCAACTCATGCATTATGTACAATGATTGGCTCAAACTATAAATAATTTTAATCAAATAATATTGAAAACGTGTTCGTAATCTTCTAATTGAATTTAATTTAGAACTTTATTTTTATAAACCAACTTATAGTAATCCGAAAACTTGAGGACTTCAAAGCTCCTGCACGTGTTGTCATTCGTTCATGTTGAGGATGCTGATCTTAAATAAAAATTACACCGTGTACGCCAAGATTTACCACAGCACGACCATACTGCATAGAGGTAAAATATAGGCTGGAGAGCTACACAAGGAGTTAAAGATTAATTTATCGTAGGCCTTTGAATTGAGATTGTGGCCAATGGCCAATTCATCTAAGCAAGTAATTAACGGGTCATTAATCAAGCCATGTAGTGCAGTGTGAAGTTGAATTGAAATGGGTTCTGATCTGCCATCACCTTTTCTCTCTCTCTCTCTCTTTCTCTCTCCCGTGTAGTAACCTTCCCAGTCCATTGATTACTATTGCCCCTGCGTTCAAGGTAATATAATGATTCGGGAATTTCCTCCACTCTTTATACAGAGTGTGGATGGAGCCAGGACGGAGGTGAGAATAAATTAGTCAAGAGTAGTATATACATATACCGAACACACAACAACAACCAACCAGCTAGTAATAGAGACGGCAAAAGATTATTTTATCCTAAAAACCGTAATCACATATCTCGTTTGTATTCATGTACTATTAGGATAACGCCATAAAATATAATAAGTTGTGTGGATAATCTCCTCGCTCTGCAATCTCTGTCTTTTACCACACAGTCCTGACATGCATTTAATTCTAATAAGCTCCGCACATGTTATACCTATGCTATAGCTTTTTTCAATCTCTAATCTCTTCAACTCTACACAATTTTTCATATTACTATACATACAAGCAGTATTCGGAAAATCTGTGCAATAATGTATAGTAAATATATGGAGAGATTAACCTTTTCGAGTGTAAAAAACCAGGATGATGGCTAACTATGTACGTATGTACATATTATATCTACATTTATAAATACATACTCACATATCATACATTTACACACATGCATGCATACATATAGATGTAGTAATAATGATTATTGTGCCCCTCTCGCCTCATCCACTAAATATGCGACAGTAAATTGTAGTAACAATTCCCAAGTGACGTATCAGACAGTAATCGTAAGTTTATGTAATGAATAAGATGGCAAGGGAATGAGATGGGACGAGATGAGAGGAACGGGAAAGAGGAAGAATATTATTTAAAAAGTAACTAATGGAACCTCCTATCTCATATACAGATGAGATTGAGTATATAGTGTAAAAAGTACGTTTCTTGGACAACTTGCATGCCAATAGTGCATATAGGTATAGAATAGACTACACACACTATACTTATTACACTCAATCTGCAGAAGATATGAAGAAGTGAGCAAGGAAGGGAAGATGAAGAATAAGAAGATGAAGAAGAAGAACCTGCCATAATCGCAGTCTCTTCTTCTTCATCTCCTATATATATACGCTTGCATTTGTTGTTGTAGGATGCGGGCCACCCAAGAGACAGGCCGTGGGCCACCCAAACGGATCCAGAGAGGACAAAAACACTAAATAGACGCTAATGAGGTTGTGAGGGTTTTTAAGAGGAAACCTCTAGCAACTCTAGAACCAATCCCGAAACTCACTCCACCTTCATCACTCGGAGGCGGCCCATCTGCGTAAATTGACCTGTCAAACGGGCTAAGTTGAATGGGAGCGAACCATTCCCTCAAGAGACTTTACCAAGCAACATCACAGCTTCGCTTCCCCCTACTAGTTACCTACTAACTTCTCTCTCTCTCGCTCTTCACCACTCTATACGTATACTATACGAGTCTTCAACGTGCTTCATGAGAGTGTGTGTGTGTGTGTGTGGATCTTGACTAACTCTTGACATTTCCACGTTGGGGATCAGACTTGAACGAGATCAAAGTAGAGAACGAGAGAAGGCAGGATAGACACAACAACAACAACAACAACAAGAGGAAATTCAGTTCTGTCATCACCATCAAACCACATGATCAATAGTCCCTTCCTTCGACGAACCAGTCATTCATTCTTGAGTCAAGTTCAAACGAGCTTGCCACTTTTATTACTCGTTGGGATAGCCTGGCAAGCGGATCGAAACGTTCCTTCTGCGGCTCCAAACATTTTTACTCTCATTCCGTGTCCGATTCAGGATCACATTCACATATAGTTACCTATACTTTTGTGCATCAACTTGACACTTGAGTGATTGAAGCGGTTTATCACATCTAGTAAATTATCAGAAATAGCAACTATACTGAAAAAAATTGTTTGTACAAAATTATTTGTATTTGGGACAAAATTTACACAGTTCATCAAGAAGGATTTTGAAAATTTAGACACTGAAGAATTTAAAGACTTTTCCGGCACCGAAGAATTCGTTTCCGACACCGAAGAATTCAAAAGATTTTTGTGACACTGAAGAATTCAAAGATTTTTTACACTGAAGAATTTGAAGATTTTTGCGAAGTTTTTCAGGACAAATTCAAAGCACTGAAAACGTGGAACATTGACATTGAGAGCAAAAATTTGGAAGAGACTAAACAATTGACCGGTGACACTCAAACGTACGTGATTAATTTCTCACTGAGTATAGCAAGTGTGCAGGAAAGCTCAATAGCTGTTGAGACATTCCCGGCGTTTACATATGTGGAAATTATTTGTATGTTGATCTAAAAACGTGCAAGCATCAGTTTTTGACAAGTCATTTCCCGGATTCACCCATTGTCAAAGACATGGACCAAGGAGTTCAGGACTGAAGGGTGATACATCGTTTTGTAACATTTCACCCAAGTAAAGTCCCAACATTATCACGGACGTGTGATGAGATAAAAGGTGTCATCTTCGGTTGACTGTGACCGTGTCTTGAAAGACGTGCGAGGGCAATAGCTATATAAGCTAAAAGGGTTGATAACGATTGTGAAGCGTCAGGATCATTGAATATTGATACAAGAATAAAGGGCTTGATTAGATCTCTTTTTTCTCCAACAACAATCTCTGGTGTACCAAGATAAATTCACTCAACCGCAAAGTCAATTGGGTGAGACGGAGAGTTTCTGTTGAAAGCCGGCAATTTTTTATTGAGGCTTTGAATGATGATAAAATTATGTGAGTGGTTGTGCATGTGTGTATTATAAATGTACTTTATCTATACATAATATTCGAGAGCGCCTGTTAAGTGCAGAACTGGACGAGGAAAAAAAACTGTAGAAGTTGGGGATAATAATAGAAGAGGGAGTCATGTCATGCAACGTGCGTGATAAATAATGTGGACCGTTTGTCTCTTTCTTTGCAACCCTCTTGCTCACTACCTCTTCTCTTTACCGGGACGAATCCAAATCTTCTTGTTGTAATCAAAGCAAAGTATATATATATGCAACAACTACGCTTAATCCTACTGTCGAACTTAATCCGTGGATTGAATACTTTTTACTAAAATTATTGACACTATGTGTACAATGGATGACAGTGGTTTTTCTATTCCGGCTCGGCTACACAGCAATTCAAGTTGAAAAAGTGTGTTTTTAAACTTGCCGATCCAAGTGTGACATGACAATCTGAGTTGAGTTATGAGCAGATACTTCAATACAAACTATTCCATTGATTGAAGCTCAAGATTTTAACGAGTGAATATGCACATGGTGTATTTACTTGCCGAGATTCAAACTATTAGTGCAGCGTAAAACTGTACACGTTGTTTAAATATCTTGAACTATGGTACAGATTCTAGCAGAATTATTGATCGTAACATCAGCGTAAACTCTACATGTGCACTTGTTTTTGCATAGCACCAGGATTTCCAAGAAATATCCCTTTTACCTGAGGCATCAGTTGCATTATTGATTTTCCTAGTATAAATTTGAATTCAGCATCACTATAGCCTTGTGGTCAAGACAGTAATTTTTTGACAGATGATGTCAAAACAGACATGGATTTTGAAGTGCCCTGTCGATTGAATTTGAATGGGCAGACAAACTAGTAGTATAGATGTGATCCGATCACCTCGAAGGAAGATTTGATTTATTGAAGATACCCATTTTAGAGACAGTCCGTGTGAATGAAACACTTTTCAAGGAATTCTATCAAAGCGTTCCCCATCGCAGAACCAATGTGCGAGGCAAAAATGGACCCGGACTCGGCTGAGAGCGACAAGGTGGAAACATCACCTTCCATTAAAACTCAGCCATTGACTCCGCAGAGTCAGGATGAGATGTCTTCTGACGATTTAATCAGTGTCGGAGGCAGTCCCTCTCCATCTCTCACATCACCTGATATGGTTTTCAAAAATGAGGATTCCGAAGATGAATACTTCAGGCCTCTCAAGAAACTCCGCATGCTGCAGGTAATTATCTGATAATATGCATTTGTTGCTAAAATTAATAATTGTACTTGAGTATTTCCCCATCCCGGTCAGAATCTCAAAATTCCGTTGCATACCCTTTATAGCTTACCATTTTAAACTTCTAGCCCAACATTTTGGATATTATATTCGCAACGTATTTTTAATATTATTAGCTGCGTATGGTGCGTAACTTTCGTCCAAAGACATTAGACAATTTATAAAAGGGTAAGCTCGTACGTCCACACAACGATAAAATCTCTGTAAAAAGCATTATTTTATTATAATTTGACTGACTGACGCAAGCTTAATGAAGCCGAATGATGAATTAAGCACTTGCTCCCAATTGCTGTCGTTATTCCGTCATCCACTGTGAAAATATTTATGAGCCGATCGTTAACTTCTTTACCTCTTATTTCTTATTATTTGAGCATGGCAAAGACAGTAATAAAGCGACTGTAGACGTAGCATCGCTCTAATCGCAATAAGAATCATTCATGTAGTAGACCATGTTTACGATGCTACGCTGAGTTAACTAAGTTTACCTTGCACAAATAAAATACATTTCAACTGCAGCCGGTGCTCTAACGAGGAGACATGCAGGCAAGAACAAATGCTGATTTGAATGCGGAAATAATTGTATTCACGTATATCCATCTAGCAATGGTCATAAATTATTTATAAGCTACAGCGATTACGATGCTCATCGTTTAGCATGCATGCATGATAAAGAATTCAGAACTTATTTCTATCCCATACAACTACAATATGGTTGGCTCTAATGGGATTATCTGATAAGTAGCGCCCATATACAGGTATGCCGTAAAGTTAATAAAGACGGGAGTTAGGCTGTCTCTGTGGAAATAGAAGTTAATTTTATTTACAAAAAGGTCCGATAATTACTAAAATTGAGCCGACTTATTGGGTTAGGATGGAAATTCATCGCCTTTGCCGGCAATTACGAGCGGTGCTAAATAAATGCATGGAATATTTATTCAAGTATAGGTTAAAAGGACCGCCTTTTCGTGGTGTTTCCCACAACACCTCTTGTTTATCATTTATAGATAGAAGCTAAAGTTGCCTTGTCCAATTTTCAGTTCGTATTTAGAACACTTGCATAAACTAAGCATATTCACAACCCCCCCCCTAAAATTTAGATGTTGGCAAGTGCAGTAAAATCGTTTCTATGAAGTTTTGATTTGGTGGGAACATACACTAGTTTGTAGAATATAGTTGAAGCAAGGATATTTTATTGGTACTCCTTCAAGTACTTTCCTATCGTTACTCAAGCATTTTAAGCTATTAAGCAAACATTTTGACCGAATCCAGAACTTAGCTGTGAACGTAATTAGCCAAAGCTTAATTTCAAACTTGGTTTCAAAACTTGATGATAAATACTGATGAAAGCATTATCACGTAAAAAGTTTTTTATATACAATCATTATCCCTTCAAAGAATTACACTTTTGCATGTCTTACTTGTAAATCTTAAATGTAAAAGTTGATTCAACAGAATGAATGAAAGCGTTTTTGTTTGGTTTTCTCAATGAGGTTCATCATCATTATCACAAAGTGCATGGAATTATCTGTAATAATTCCTCTCTCTCTCTCTCTCTCTATGTTCTCTTTGACAACTTGAAAAGCCCTATCTTTATAATTCGCTTAAAGATGTATTCATGAAGGCTAACTGGTAAATCGTGATTACGTCTAGTGTTAGAGAAGGGAGAGAAAAGGGAATTTATTTATACAATTTGCATGCGAAAAGGTGTAACAACATGTCTGCTAAAGGGTTGCCTAAGCTCTTGACAATGTGTATGATCAGTCTCATTATTGTGCGACTGTAGTGTTAAAACCTTGTGCTAATGTGCTGTTTGCCGATGTTTACTTAGTTAGTTCGCGTTGATTAAATTATAGGTGTTGTCTGTCATTCCGTCATTGTGTAGACCTTTTATTGATGTAAGCTGGAACTACATAGCTTTGTGATTATTGTAATTGCCTCTATTATTATCTTGAATATCTTGAATGGGACTTTGTTGCTTGTATTACTATCCCTTCCTCCCATTATAACATATATGCCATGAACTCATATAGTGGGATCACGCGTCCGTATTGACAGCACCTTCCTCATCCATGCGTTCAATTTAAATCGCTACTAATTATTGTGAGCAAAATTATGTGCGAATTCCCATACTTACATTGTTACTTTACTTGCTGTAGATACTTACGTTACTTGCTGTAGATACTTGCTGTGGATACTTACTTTACTATACTGTTTAATATCTTATTTCTAATGTGGTAGAGTGTGTGTGTGTACATAGTGACTATCATTATAGTGTTCATGTTATGTCCTACACTAGCGAATTACCTCTAGGCTTGAATAATGCACTATAACTCCTACCTTATATATCTACTTCTCCTTGACGAGCCGTTGTTGCTGATTAGATTCGAAAATGATTTTAAACTTGCTAACAATGACAACAAGAAGCCTTCAGGAAGCTTTCTTCGTGTAATCCTATACAGTCCGCTCACAATGATACATGCATGCATGCTCATTACATATGCATTTTTTGCTTGTCACGGCCCAGACACACGTTAATACAGCTCAGTTATTCCTTTGCATTCATGAGCTACAAGCTGTCAGCATTTTAAATGTTATTCGTCTATAGGCTCCCCGTTCATTCATTATAATGTAATGTACTTAGGTATACCATTTGAACATCATTATATGTGAATAAAGTGCGATCCATATTCATGTATTACCTTACCAAACATTTAGCACACTGGTAAAAATGATTAGCAGTCAGAAAATAAATACTAGTATATAGACTTTGAGGACACCCAATTATATTCTTGCGGTAGTTAAACGCTAAAAAGGAAATTTTCTATGTAGTAAAGTGCTAAATTATGAAATACGAATTTAAAGACCCACAGAGTATGAATTTTGTCAAGATTTCTCACACATTTCATCTCTTACTATCTTTCACTTTTGAGTCACCTCATCATTTAAAGTACTTCCAAGTAACATCTCTAGTAATACAGATGCATTATTTTAGTATTAAGGGGAATGTTGTATAGGTAGAGTTATCATAGGAAAATAAGGCTCATTTAAGAAAAGACGGTAAGGTGTTTGATAAATAGTTATCACTGCCTTTCCGCAATCTAAAAGCTACTAAAAGGATTCAATGACAGTAAACTACAAGCTTATTATAGTTGATGCAAGTTTGAAAAACTATTATTATCTTTGGTTTCGAGAGGATAGTAGTATTGCTAAACAACGTAAAGTTTATGGCTGGGCTGGATGGCTTGAAGCTTTTGTGTGAACATAAAAGCATTAATATTATTAGTGTTAGTATTCCTCTGCTTTGTCTCTCTGTATCTTCTTTATTATTCTGTGTGCATAAGCCTGATGGTGGGAGCTGAGTGAGTTGACGGAGTATGACTTGAACTAAAGAAATGGACAGCCTCATTAAATTTGCACTTCAAGTGGGGAGAAACTTAGACATGTGTGACATGTTTACAGTGAGACTGGCAGTTCATATTGGCTAATATTCCTAATAGGTGTACCGCCTTCTCTTCTCCCTGTCGCTTATCTTTACGGCTTATCGTTGGGAACATTTATTGTCTGGAGATACTGCTATAATCGGACGTTTCCATAGAAATATTTATGCCGCGCCGTCGCTTTTTCTCCTTCATTTTGTATATTACAACAACCATAATAGGGTAACAGATTATTATACTGCATGCACATGTATTTGTGTCCATGTTTCCCTTTTCATGACCGTTGACATTAATGCCTGTCATAACCTAATGCCTTTTCGCCGAAATGTTTATGACAAAATGGGTTGCGGATTATGGAGTCAACTCGACAAATTCTCCAGAATCAATAATTTAAATCCGGGCACTAATTTCCCAGGTTCATAGTTATGACGGCCAAACGCTCACATAAAATATTACATGATTAACGCTGTGGGATTGCTGCAATAATCATTAGTACTGCTGATTCCAATCTATGTATATAACGTGATTGTGATCCGAGGAAATAACATATAGGTTCCAGGATAAGTTTCGCCATCAATAATATAGTTCCTACATTCTAGTAGCATTCCTAGTATATACTTATACTATATTATATACTTATATATACAGTGTCGGTATATAGTTCATGTATTTAGAGACTCCGCAGTTCTGCAGCACAGTCATTACTCTCGTACGGGACCATTTTTAGTCATTAGCTTTAACAAATCACTCACATATGTTAAATTTCATATCCTGCGAGCATTGTAAAACTGGTTTTCACAAGTACATTCCTATAAGATAGTAATCGGTATTAATTGCTACAGATTTCAGTAACTGCTGATGTCGTCTTTGTTACGGATTATTTCTTAACAAGAATTTTACGAGAAGCGGGGAAGGAAACAAAACAACCGAACGCAGTCAGTCAGGGCAGGAGATGTAAATTTGTAAAGTCGTACGTGACTGTTTCATTCAATGTTAGTAGTAATAGGTATAATTTCAAAGAAATACTCTACTACAGGTTATAGCTCCCGAGTACATATATAGATGCTATAGAGTACATATATAGATGCTATAGAGTTTGTTCCTGCCATATGTGCTTTCAATCATAAATAAACTTGCTAATAAAATCAAACGGTTTTTGCTCATATGGAGACTCATGGAGCGTAGCACATAATATATTTATGCAATAGGAGCTGTTCAGTGTTTAAAGGAAGCGAGATACTATAGTCATATTGTGATAGAAAAAATACTTCCACTGAGCAACTGAGCCTGTATCTATATCCACATCATACCGTTATGATAGTATGATGGGGATAGAGGATGAAGGATTTTTGAATTTATGTTACAAGTTATATGCTTATAACAACCCTTGTAAGTATTTGCTAATACAACCCTTGTACTGTGTGGAATATATCCGGCAGTCGTAGGTTTTTTAAATTAAACGTTAATATTAAATGCTGGGCACACATTCACATTATTTTCTTGTGTAAGCCGTGGCGGTTAGTAACATTAAGGGACTAAGCAGAGGCAGATGCATACGAATTTGATTTTATCTGTACGAACCTGTCTTTCTTTTGACTCTTTCGTGCGTTGAGATATTGCTATTGCCACATATAGGGACCAAAGCCATTTAAGAGAGAGAGAGGAAGACTGAAACGTCTCATTAGCTTCGTGGTCTCAAATGCGCTCCGACTTAAAACATAATGGACTAGTAATTGACCTAAATTTCCATCGTTTTTTAAATGTCAAACCTTTGTTTTGCTAACTCTTGACTATCATTAATGATTAAAGACCGTGAGTCAAATTAAACCTTCTCCACTGCGGCATATGTCCAAGTAATGCCTGTTAGAGTAATTAACTTTTCATATATGATGTCATAATATTGCGGAGATAGTGCAATTGAATTTGTAAACTCACTCAAAGAGCCAATTTCGAGTAGACGTTTTACTTCTAATGAAAGAAAAAAAGCTTTAATACCCCATCTGACTCAATTCTAAATCATGTTTAGCGTCCAGACAAGTTGAGATAACAATGAAAAACGCTAATGAAATTCTTATCCTGTTCTTTGTGATTAATGTAAAATTGTGTGGAAATCACCAAGGCATTGTATGCAAGTTGATTAGCGGCATGATACTTTAAATGTCTGTACATTCCTTGGATAATTCAGTTAAGAGGAAAGAATTGCCACTTTCATGACCTTAGTGTTTAGCACTTCGAAATCCTCGGATGTTATGTGCTCGACGAGAGTGAATAAATAATAGTCATTTCAAGTAAAACAGTCAAAATGGATGTTTCATTATCATTCGCGATGCAATAATACGTCAGATCTTAATCACAGCAGGTGCTAGCCAATTTACTAAGAAATAGAAGTAGAGTAAAGATAACATATTAAAATGTTCTACGAAAAATAATGATTATGCCTTAAAAACAGCATGGAACAAAACACATTCCTAAATATATTTGAAGAGTACACATCTTTCACCTCCGCCATAAAATTTCACGACCCCTTTTAATTCCCTTCGTGGGGCTTTGACTTGCTTCCCATCTTCGGTTTCATTCCTCTCAGGGAATGGATAACTCGACTTAGGGTATTCCTCCGAGTTTTCGTCGACTTCAACGAAGCTTCTTCTTGAATTACAGGAGTTGCGTGCTCAGACCGTGAATTCTTTGTGGGAGTCTGTTTTGCATTGATTTTAATAGCACCAGCTCTGGAGGGTGTTCTAGGTCTAAGGTTTTTAGAATGAGGTGACGATGAGCTTGTCAACCGTTTAGCACATTCATTGAGCTCCAGAGGCTCAAGAGATAAATCTTGGTCCACATTCCATGCTTCCACCGCTTCATCCTCGATTTCAAAATCTTTCGAATCATTCAGCCTAGTACAGCAATGATAATGAAATTATGGTTATCTATAGTTTTGACAATTAAATAATATAGCAATTTGGATATTACGCACGTGGATCGTTCAAGATATTCCCCGTTCGAATCAAGTTTGAGCAAATCATTTCTTATAAGAAAATTTCGTTCTTCCATTGTAACCGGTCCCGTGCATATTGCGTACACTTCTGCTTCTGGCTCAGATGTCCACATACTTCCCTTCTTTGTGGCGTCGAAATCAATGGATTTTCTTGACAGCATTATCGTTAGTGATTTCTAGCCCAAGTGATGGCTACTTATCAAAGTTGGTGACTGGTGACGGCAATGCTGGTGGGAACGTCAATGTAGTTAAAGTACAAACGAAACGAAGTTTACTGGAGCAGTTCAGCAGCTGAGTTCTTGAATTGGATTGGAGAGTAATAGGAAAGTAGTCGATTACAAATAATTTTTTAGCTAGAAAAGATTAGCGACAAACACTGTAAAATTTTGAACTGCTAAACTAAGCCTAAAACATGAATTTGATTTCCTAACTGTTGCTGTTTATTTTAAGTTTTAAACACGCAGAAGTGGTATAGTAGTAACTATAGTGAATTTAAAATTCAATAATTAATTTGAAGATTTTTCTGACGGATTGTGGAAGTATGAATGCTGCAATAAATATTTAAAGGATGTCATAGGTGTAGCAAAGGTTCGGTGCATGTTAAATGAAAGCGAGTATTCTTGACACTAATGACTGCACTCACTTTCCAGGAAGGCATATGTAATACAGGCTAACTTAAGTAGATGTACTAGTGTTTATATCGTTCCGTAAAAGAATCAAGCACGAAAGAGAATAGAGTAGAATAGGAACGTGAGAATATATAATTGAGCTGGTGATATGACATGGAGTGGAGTTGAGATACATGACATTTATACATTCGTGCGTATACTCAATTGTATTCGCATTATCGTACAGTGTGGAGGGAGTTTTATCAGAATATCTTGTGATGAATTTTTGGTGCAGACAACATATTTTCATTTCATATTTTATCCTGAAATATATTTGGTACGACAAATAAAAATATTTTATATTCTTGTAATAATCTGCACGAATCCAGCAGAACGACGGTTTTTAGTGAGTTTTTCATGCATTCACAAACATGGACTTTGATGTAATTACTCGTTCATTGTTGTCTTAGTCATCCTGAAACTATTAACTTTTAATGGAGGGAATTTAGGAAAAAAGAGCTAAATGAACCTATTTGAACATCTGGTTGTCGTCCGCTTGCATGCGCAACGACATTGCTCCTGGGAGTATCTTCATGATGTAGCTGTACCAGCCATGAAACAACTTCGGAATGGTGGTCATTAATTGGATTTAGAGGCCAATCAACGATTGAAGTTTGTTTGTCTTATTTATTGTGGGGACTAACTAGAATACTGCTTAAGGTTTCCGTTTTTAGCTGGATTTACTTAAAGCTTATATCTCAAACACCTTGGTATATATGCCTAAGTTTAGTAAACCTGGTATGATGTTGACGCTGAAAATGCATGAAAGTTACCACAAATGACATTTATATTAGAGGTTGGCCTTTCCGCTGTCCTCGATGAATTAAGTTAACGACGAGTCTTACCAATTGAAGAAAAGTGATTGATGACAATGTATTTATTTGGAAAACTAGTCAATTGGAATGTATTTTAGGTCATTCTCGGAAAGCGAAATTCCTCAAGTGTTGTCCCGCATCTCTTATATGTTATATATATATATAACAACATGCTGTACAGATAATAGTTACATAAATATAGCGTTCATTTTGAACCCAAAGAATCCTCTAGGGTTGATGTCCATCACCACCAAAGTTCATGTGTGTATTAAGAAACTTGTTTGTTTTTGGTCCGCAGGTCGAGTCACCGACAAGTCAGAATGCATCCGGAGTGAAGTCATTCTCAATTTCGGATATCCTAAGTCACAAGCCCAACAGTAACAGTCCTAAAAATTGTCGTAGTATAGACGTGACCAATGTGGTCGTTCAGCAAAGAATAGTTCGCCCCTGGGATCCACAAAGTAAAAACAACGGAAGACGAAACTCATCCGATTCATCACCATTAGATGCTCTTTTCCAAATGACGTCGAAGACATTCGAGGGGCTCAATGGTCACCATGAGAATTCAGGTAAACTCATCAATTACCTCTTCCACTTACAAATATTAGCCCTTGGGAACCGTATTGTATCCATTGACGATGCTTGAACAAACACTTGCATACAAGTACGTTATATTATTCTGCATCGTAGATATAAAAACTCCAGCAAAATCCAATGCAGTACCTATGAATAACCTCTACGAGTTAATTGACAACTTCTTATTTCAATACGTAGTTGAGTGTCCGAATAAAAGAATGTGTTTATATAAAAAATGAACACACAAATTCCTGTATTAGCACATCACAAAATCTAGGAATCATAAAATGTATTTATTGAAATTACTAATTGACGGCAGTATACTTCATTAGACATCCTATTGTATCTATGTATGTACATATGTAATTGAGAGCAACTGCTTTCGTGAAGGTTATAATGGTTATATGTTCTGATGAAGCTGTGATGACAAAGTAGCTTCCCATGTGGCAGTGTCGGTCTTCGTGCATCCATCAGTGCTTTAAATCGAAGCCGTACTTAATATTTTGCGGGGAAGGTTTGCTAGAGGCAGGATCAGGTAAAAGGCGAGGAGGGTATTACGGAAACTGTGGGTGGTATGAGGCTTTTCATAGGTTTCGATTAAGTGGGAGCAGATCCATCAAATAGTATGCATCTCTACTATAGCAGTCGTCAATATCAGTAAGGCACGGTTTAAGTATGATTGCGTATGGGCTTGCTTTATGTTTAGTAATATTATAGTAATGATGATGAAAGGGTTCGCTGTTTTCATAGCATGTACAACTTACCTTAAGAGAAATTGTGGCATGCAATACTTACGAGTACTTCGGAACACACGTGAGTAGTACGACTTATTGCGGTGATTAAATATTGAATATAAATAAATTGGTATTGAGGACGTGGAAGATTTAACATTATTTCAACTAGAATCCGTGATTATCAATAAGTACAATAGAGTAATCCGCCACTTCCTTAAGGTTTCAGATCATATAAATATGATCTGAAACTTAGATTTAGGTAGTGACAATAAGCTTTATTAGAACAGAATAATAGGAATTCAATAACAGGAATAACATCTCCTTGACGAACAGTGGGGATATTATTCCAGGGGTAGGATAAGAGAATTAGTAGTAAGATATGGTACGACACTAAATATGAACAAATACAAGTGAATTTTGAACCGAATTCCGAAACCTTTGATACCTAAAGTAAAGAGTACAAGATAAGTCGATACTTCGCAGTCCTTCTAAAAAGTGCCAACTATAGTAACTGCTGTTCACAGTCGTCTACACCTGCATACTTTTACTTACAAATGAGAAAACATTGGACATTATTTATGGGTGATGGCGAGTTGTTGCTGTTGTTGGATTTTTCAAAATAGAATTCGCGTGTTTGGGTTTTTTTCTTCAAGAATAATACACCTCATTGCTGTGAATAGGGCGTGCAGAATGCATTGTGTGTATAGTAGTTGTATTTCAATGAAGAAAATGTTTTTTCTCGCTTCGAGTTAGACCGCAGGTTGGTTTTAACCCAAAGGGTAGGGGGCAAGGAAACCTTCTATATTTCTGGCAGAAAACAATATCAAATTGGCATTTGCCAATTCATCACTTTGAACTGAGGTTATGAAAAGAAACGGGCTTTCACGCTAGGACTGCTGCCATCCTTACTATTTAGTAGTTAAGACACATGCACATCCACTATTGACTTAATGTATGGAGCAGCTGCCATATATTTATTGATAAGGCTTGCCTGACCTGACGATATATTCACATACCGTCGGCTACGAGCTTACATAAATAAGCTTGTAGTCGTCTCTGGGAGTTCATGGGAACTGGGATAGTTTATTTATTATAGTATGAGCATATATTGAACAAATTTAGATATACATATATATATGTCTATATTTTTGGTGTGATGGGCAACGAGTGAACTGCATGCAACTGTATTATGAATTTCCATGTCGATGCACAGTATGTGATATCTTGATGTCAAAAAAATTGATCGTACCAGACGGTGATTTAGCTGGATATTTCCAGCAGCTTTTTTATGTAGTACCGGACGCGGTATTCCTGTTTGTCACAAATATTCAAAAGTCCCTTTCTGCTCAAGTCTCTGAGTAGATAAATATCATCTCATCACGCAAATTAGTCAGTTGACTCTCTCTCGTTCTAATGAGCCACATGACTAAAAATCCTTTTGTGCTCAGGCACAAAAAATCCTCCCTTGTGCAAGAAAATCCATTAGTAAAGTTAACAAATTAGAAGTTTTCTCTTGCAGCAGCAGTAGTTCCTGTCTCTACTTCTGCGAATTTACCTCTTCATATAAAACGAATTGAACTGTCACCGTCATCTTGTTTGTCTACCCCTCTGGGTGCAAGACGTAATAGAGGAAGTAAGATTCGAACAAGACATTTTTATTTTTTTTAAGCTAACAGAAGCACTCGTAAAAACCGCAGAATTGAATTTTTGTTCAGTGCAACAAACGTACCTAATACATGTGGCTTTTAGTTGATGTATGTATGGTGTCTGCAAACTTCAATGTGTTTGAGAAAATGTGAATTAGGTAGAAAAATGCCGCAATATAAGACGGAGACAAAACTGGCAGAAATTTAATCGTATTTGTGGAAATGGAAGGAGTCTATAGATGTAATATTTTTATGTTGGGTGCAGAAGCCATAAGAGCCGTGAAAGAATCTTGAATAAGTCTCATTAAAGTTTTTCTATGGTGACGGAAAATAGTTGCGACGACAGGGAATTGAAGAGCAGCTGTTGCGAGTTAACATTTGAAGCGATTAACGCGAACATGTTGACGGCACTGTTTCCGTTAACATTTAGATGAGATTCACCGAAACTTATCGTCCTCTCTCTCTCTCTTACACACTTTAAGAGACATAAGTTAACATTATTTCGAACTCTTCTGTTCTTTATTAGCTACAAATCCTTTGGTGTAAGAAGCTCGTTGGGTCCCCAACATTTCATCATTTTACATGTTTGCACCGTTATCTCCAGTCGTTTCACGTCGTCATCACGGACACGCCATGCAAGCAATATCAGTTGATCTGACTTTTATTTACCTTCGTCATCTCAATCTGTGCACGATGCAGAAAACGTTTACGGTATTTAAGCTAGTAAATCATGAACTCATTTTAAGCAGACTGTGAATTATTAGCATTTGGTTGGCCATACTGATTGAATTGGTTTTTTGTTTCAACTGGTGTCGGAACTGTGTTTACACAAGGGAAGGTTAAGGGTCAAACATAAAAATTATGAACGTTATCGTGTGTTGGCTGTAAGATGACGAATGACATATTCTTGTAGTTTTAAGGTGACATGCAGTAGTTTGTTAAAGTTTTAAAAATGACGAAAGGTAGAAAGTGTTTAGAAGTTGAGAGATGACAAACAACTTCAGTAGGACAAGTACACTTCATAAAAATCTTGATATGAGAAGGGAACGGATAAAAATAGTAAAACTGAGTAGCTTCTGTAACTAGTATACTTGACGTCTCATGAGCACCCTCCAATGTGTCATTCATGGTTTGGAAAGCAAATCGCGCACTTTAACTCAAGTCCTGATGGGCTGTCCCTACCCTTCCAAATGCCACTTTCGACTCTCATCTCATCTAAGTTCCTCATTCTCCACACACACCACGACAGCAAGCCTAGCATCTTCCAGCTAGTTCATCTATTACATGTGGTTCAAACATTGTTTTATTCTACTTTTATGTGTACAAGGCATACTAATTTCCGTCTTATTACAAATACTCTAGACTACTAGAGATAAGTGGCTAATCCTAACCAACTCGCGCATTACTCAATGTTTTTTGTCCTTTGGCACTCCTTCCCCGTTCTTTTACCTCGCACCCTTTTGTTGTTCTCTGCTCCATGTCACACAAATTGTCATTGAAAATTGTCTCTGTAAGCTTAATGTAAAACAAAACCTACTCTCTATATGTATGTATCGTGAACCTTAGTGTGCGCTCTCCATTTTGTTCATTTTGAGAGTCACCATCTTTTACTCCTCCGCACAAGCCTGTTTTATATCATTGTATAATAGTCTACATGTAAATGAGCGGCAGCGTTTTGGAACCTGTTTCATCTTTTATGTTGGCAAACTGGTCCGACAAAACATTTTTTCTTTGACGGATGTTCTCTGCTTACAAATAATCATGTTATATCCTTAGGCTCGTTACTTGAATTAAAACTATTTAGATCCCATTGAGTTTCATGCTTTGTTTATAAGTTCTGAGAGATATGAAAAGCTGGGTTACTGCACAGGGTCTCATATCTAATTGTGTGCTAATCGTAAAAATATAACACATCTCTAATTTGAAAGCGTGCAGGTAACTATGGATAAGATTAAAACCGTGTTACATCGTGGGAGGTCTGGGCTCACCCTTCATGTCGTGTTTACTGGATGGATTTTTCAGGCCTCCTGGGCTATGCTTTCACCGTTTAACTCTAGGTTCAAGGGCCACTACCCTCTATGTAGCTCTATTTGCGTCCAACACTTTTCCATGATGAGGAGTGTAATCTTGAAATTTATCCGAATTTACCGACGTCATTTTTATCGCAGGGAAGCTCTTTGGCTTTTCTGTACTTGACGTAATGAGCCTTTCCATGCCGACACAGTCATTAATAATTAATAAGCGTCCATTTAAGATGACTGTATGTTACAACCAGTTATTATCACTGTCAATTCCAATAATGTTTCTCATGTTTTCATTCTCACCTCCTTGCATTCCATTTCTTGTGTTGGAAGGGAAGGGAACATTAAGTAGATTGCCTCAGGGACAACTATTTATTGATACTTGCAATCACAACGTGCCAAAAAAGATTGTTACGGCTACAGGCACAGCGTATAGTCTATGAATCGACAGTAATAATCTTGAAATCAATAACCCAAGAGATAACCCCAGAGAGTATTTTGACAGTTTTCCAACAACCACTACACGTGACTACTTGTGTACTTGCATCATCGCATCATTTTTGATTGCTTCCTTCCCGGCGATTGACATTCAATGTTGTCAAGACAATCAACCCTTTAATGGAGTATGAAAAGAAACTCAAATTCGTTGTCACGAAACTTTTATTCAAGTACTTTGCTACTGTGAAGTACAATATCAGCATTTATGCATCTTGTAGCTATTTATTTATATGCCTATTTTGGTTTTAGGTTTCCCTTGTAGCAGGTTCTTAGTTGCCATTTATATTCATACTAGTAGTGTTAAAAACTATGCTTTTGATTACAGCAGTTCATGCTGATAGCTCAGATTGTTTCTTACAGAACCGAGTTTTAATTCTACAATAGTGCCATTGATTAGGTCGTAAGAATGAAAATAATTCTCAATGAGAGCTACTAGTCATTAGGGGATGCTTTCTATTTAAGTATAAAAAATATTCATTGCTTGGAAGTTATCTTGCATCTTTATGGATTTTATTTGCCTTGACTGCTGCGATTTTGAAATTCGATAATTTCTGGACCATACAAGGAACGCTATCATGATTATTTCCAATGCGTGCGCAGAATGCAAAATTTTGTTCCTAACTTTTTTTATCCATAGGAGTATAGTATAGAGGAGGACAAACAGGGAGTTACAGTCAGTTTATAACTAAGCCATATGTGTATGTATGTACTTATAAATCTAGTTCTGCAACTTCCTATACATAGTTTCCCATTACGTTGTCTGAAGTAATGAGCAGAATAAGTATTTTGTAAGATGGGTTGAAGAAATGCGACCATTAGAATAAATAAGCATGGAATAATTCGAATTAGCATTGAAATCATCTTGTCACTTTTAACAACATACATATTTAGATCAGTGTTTCCAAGTGTGTATTTTAGCTGAGGCAGAGGGATATGTCGGCACACTGTCGGCAGAGAAATTATTCTTGCATGCATCTGTAGTGCAGATAAGGGCTAAAATACGCTTGGCTGTTTTGTGTCGCTTGTCTTGAATGCTGAATACCTTTCAGACAAAATATTTCTGGGATAGTGGATAATGCTCAGATTAATAGTCCCTAACTTGAACTCTTAGCTGTTGTTGACTGTGTACTAAAATGAAGCTGCGGAGGATAGCAGTGTGTATAGACAGAGAGGAAGTAGCAGGAGAGGAGACGTTCTTTTACGTAGAGGCAGTTAGATGTGACTTCACATTGGCCATTGGATTTTGTTGGAAAGGAACGAGTTATCACGAGGCGTTCACAGGCCCATTTTCGGTGTTTAGTCGAGTGTCTAAAATGTTCGTGAGGAATCATTTGTCACTGGGACTGAAGCTGGGAAGTTGAGAACACACTTCATTTCTCTTTGGATGGGTTCTCTGAATATATTGCTCGTGTTCCCGAATTCCAATTACAATTGGAATTTATATATCCTAACCCATTTGGCTTTACGAGAAACCGTTTATCCCAATATTGACTTTTTCCACCTCGTTGGCTATTCTTTGATCATCATGATACTTGATGGCTCACATATTTCCCATCTCACACCGAAACTATTTCCACTCCTGTATATATTCTCTCCGTCATTCTCTCGCTGTGGTTTGCTCTCCCTCTTTTTCTTATCTCCTGCAGATACACAGAGCTCCGTAGTATACCTTCCCAATAACTCCGGACAAAAATAATCATTCTGTTACCCCACTTCACTCGAAAGTTGTACACATCCAAGTCAAATAATACTTTCAATACAATAGTTCTATATTCCGTAAATTTTCACACTCCCAACTTGTTTTTTTTAGGATTTTGCTCAACAAACCAAAGACCTGTCGACACTGATATGATAGCCCCACTTTTTCTTACTTCTTGTCTCTCCTGTCATCCTTGTTTTTTCTTCTTCGTTTTCCTTTGACAATACATACTGTAAATATAAGTATACCCAGTCACCCAGACATATGTTTACTTAGAATTTAGCAATGCATTAGTACATAAGTACCTGAGTATCCAAGTGTAAAGAACCTCCCCGCCTGTACACTTGTCATTCGAACAAATACAAAGACTTACCTTTAATAAGTTGCATTAGACTGTATAATACAAGAAGCTTGACATTTGAATTTCAAAGAAGTGAAGTGCATGAGTTGTTTCGTTAAATGAGAAAGTTTCAAGTTATTTTTGTTGTATTTTGCTACTTAATTTGTTATTGAAGTCTCCCATAATTGTCAGTAATGCTTGTGTCTAATGTTGTTAGTAATACATTTGTATCTATATGTTATAAGGAATGTATATGTGCTGCTGTTAGTAATGCCAGTACGTAAGTTGTTGGAATGCTCGGTGGCTGGATTAGTTTGCAACGCTAGTGCGCTTAGGTGTTGCTTAGGAATAGGTGCCTCTTGGGTATTTTGTTGTATACTATGCCACATGTTTGTTCGGCATGTCAAACTGTTTTTAATTTACAGAAGGTTCTTAGGTTCCCATAACATACAGAGGAATTGCTACCGTAGTCTGTGTGTAATTAATTGGATGGACGTAAATAAAGCAAATAAAAATTGAGCTGTAGGTTCTGTAGTCGAAGAGCAAATGATAGAGCTGGAGTTAATACACTCTCGGGAAGCCTGTTTATTTCACAAGAGTTTGATGGAAGACAGTTTAATTGCTGTTAGAGTGAATGATCCTATAGACTAAATTTAAATATGAAGGTTTCCCAATAATTTTAATTTGCTTGCTCAGTAAACTAGAGGTGTAATTATGCAGCCATTGAGAACGGCTGCTGCAGCACGCTATTATAACTGCATGGGGTTAGTATATTTTAGTCCTATCCTATTTTAGTGTAGCATATAGTCTACATTGTATGTATATAAGAAAATCATACTCATCGTTAAAACTACTTATGCTGAGGAGTAAACTTGGTTGCAAGAATCAGTGAGCATTGCTATAAATACTTAATTAGATTTGCCCGTGTGCTTCAGTGTGTGTACACGATATGTCTGAGTAAATATATCAACAACGGGTGGGCTATTAGTGCACGTCACTTGCTATTATTTCCTCTATTTTTTCCTGACGCGAGCCCTTCTATCGCTCAATGTGTAGGGTCTTGGTCTTTGCCTGTACAGTATTTACACGTTACAATTTACACTTCTCAGATGTATTACACTCCATGAATATAACTAGATACGTACTTATGGTTGCGCCTAAACCGAAGCCTACTTTGTAAATTTACTCTACCCATACATGCACATAAACGATTTCATTCGATCTCAACACATACATACGTGTGTACTTATAGGAACGTACAATTATGAAGTATGTAAGTACAACTTTAAAGTCTACATAGTGACTTATAATATAACCATAACCCTATGCATATAGTGAGAGCATGCATGCATGCTAATTTTGAAAGCTTGCCCCTAGACATTCCTCACATATAGTTTTTAAAGGCGACGCCATTATATTATAGCTAAATGGAAGGAAACAACCGACAGTGACATTACTTTTCCTCTGCATTAATAAAGATGTGAAAAATTAGATGATTATAGACTGGCGTAGTTATAGTTTTCGCTTTGGCGTCTAGTGTTCTTCCTTCTCCTGCAAGCACGGAGCCTCACCATAAATCTTGAGCAAATGTATCATTGAACCGTGGGTTATAATTAGTCGGTCCATTCATTAGTCAACAATTTTCTCAACAAATCATGTCTTAAAAAATCACCACGTAAAGTATAATTATTACTGGTGCAGTTTCTATTCTGTGGTACCAATAGCAACGCTATATAGGGCTTGACTTTGCATGCAAAATTCGTCTTCATAACGAGTACGGAGAACTCTCTTTTATAAAGAATATTTTTAAACAAGTTCTTTTAATAAAATACCTCTAAATATTGTTCGGCCCCATTATAAATATAGCAAATTTGCAGCCCCTTGTAGCTTTAGCTAGTTACAGAGGGTTTGCAGGAACGCTCAATTTCTCAAGTAATTCAAGTAAAGCCCTTCGATAGGATATAATGGCTCCGCTGTAGACCAGCAACAGTTGCCCTTATGAGAAATTAATGAGCGAACAGAAGACAACAAAGGTGTCCGCATACAAGAGGATTTAATTGCCACATTGTTATGATGATGAGGATGAATCTGAAGAAGCCTGTTGTCAACAAAGCCGACAAGCTTGAGGAAATGATTGAATAAAAACTTGCTATTTATACCTTGTGTATAAATTAAGCCCGAACAATGTTAGCACTGTACTGGCAGAGCATTTACCTGTCACTTCATTTCTAGTTATGAGCGTGTGTTTAAAAAGTAAATCTATACAAGATGTAAGGTAGGGAAATTAAGTGACGATAGCTTAATTGCAAGTGCAGTGTACATATTGTTTAAGTCCGGCCGAGTGCTCATTGTTCCATTCAGTTCAGAGGGACGTGACATGTTATATGGCATTACTAACTGTGTTGTAGCTTCAACAGCTTAGACAACACGCTTGGTTTAAGGTTCTGTTGATATTTCTAATGCTTAAAGTTGTGGGGATAGCACACATGCATGTACTCTTTTATGTGGATGTTTTCACACGAGCATAAAGATCTGCTGCTATAATAGTTGTGAGGGTACTTACAAACCGTTCGTGTCTTGGGGCTTGTCTTGACATCAGAGCCAAAAACAAAGCTCAATTCATCATATTTTGATTAGTATATTATTGTGGCTATCTGTTGTTGAGGAGAAGGTTGATAAAATATTTCACCAGTAATCAAACGCTATCGATCGAACATTAGCACGTTTGGAATGGATTTATCGTAAATTAATGACGCTAAGCACCGTACTGTGTGTAATTCCTCTAAGCATTTGAACATTATATTGCCATACATTTAAGCCGTATGAAGTTTCATCAGGGAAGGAGGATTCCCAGCTTTCCTTCTTGGTACACATCACTTCTTATACCTCCTGGCTCATGTTAAGACAGATGTAATTGCAGAGGTTGAGCTTATAGAGAGATATTCTTAAAGAGTTTGCACCTATAAGCTGAAGTTCCTCTAAAGAGTTTGCACCTCAGCGTTTATGCTTAAAGACTTTGCACCTCAGAGTCCGTTCCCAAGCCGCTTATATCTGTACAGTAACATATACTCAAGGAGAGCTGTGAAGAGGGAGAAGCAAATGAACGTTTTGAGGTTATTATGTGAACAAACGACGCGTCACCTTTAAGAGTGGGTTACTTGATCATAAAAAAGTGCATTAATATCTTTTAACATGACTCTAATTGTTCTCTATAAATCAAAGGCGGCATGATATTACCTTATAACTCACCACGTATAGATTATTGAAGCGATAATTGTTCTCAAGCTCCATTCTTTTTTTCGCGAAGAATAGAGAGAACCACCATTGCGGATTGTTCTCATATTATATCTGATTTAATTTGTTTGGTCGGGACTGGGCGATACGACTCTTTTCGGCTCCCATTATTCACTCCATTCTACTACACATACATATATTGCAAATCATAATGCAGACATTCTCTGCCAATTGGGTTTGGTGTTCAATTTACACCAATCATGTCGAGTGTACTAATCGTATAATATGAGTGGCACTGTGTGAGTAGATTTCGGGTATGAGTAGTTACGTATTGGCTTTAAGTAAGTGCATTAAAATTTACACCCTCATTTGCTTACATACTTCTATCAGATGCCCACCAACACAGACGCGGTCAAGTTCTAATTAGAAATTTTTATTGATGTCTCTTCCCACTCGGTGATTCTCATCTTCAGTAATATAATAAGTAATAGCAATATGTCGTCTGACATATAATACATGAGTTTAACGAAATCATAATAAATTAATGTGTACTGGCCGTCCCTGGCCATTACCACATTCTAGGGAGCCGCTCTTGCGTAAACAAAGTGTATAGATGATGCTGAATTATATGTATCTAATTCATATGTCTATTTTTATGGAGTTCCACCCTATAAGATTAGCTTCTCTATATTGATAAGATGCAAAATGTATGGGAGACATTTATTGAAAGAGAGGAGGCCTAACCATTAATGATTTTTAGTACAGCCTCTCATTGATGCTCTTACACGAATTAATTACGGTTGTATAACTAGAATAGATTGGAAAAGGAAAGGCACAGGGAGCCACTTAATAAAAGTCGAAAATGCTGACTTGTTAATGGTAACAGGGCTTCCTCTTGCAAATTGAAATTGGAAACGTTTTGTCTCTCTCTCTCTCTCTTCCCAAACATTCCGATCACTATATGTCTCCCATGCCTTGTTGAAAGTCTAGTCTATTTTACTTTGGAACTGATTTCCACATGAATTTTCCACGAATATGTATTCTGCCCATCAGTGATAACGATTTGTTCGACTTGGTCACACTTACGGACGAATTACTGAATTACAAATAAGAGAAAATGTGTGTATCCGCATTGTGTCTGAACCATGTGTGTGAGTATATGTAGTAGATAAACACATAGGGACATGGAGAACACAAGGGTTCATTTCCACTTCCAATGAGCTTCCCATGCCTCGGATTCACACAGGCGTTCATGATGCATGATCTTTAACGTTGAAATGTATCACGATCGCTGTTGGACTGGCAATAAACTTTGCATCCATTTGGTAGTCTCTGCTGTTCCTTCTAACTTTAAATCTTCAAAATGCAGTTTTCACTTTTACTCTCGTTCATGCTGCATCTATGACAAGCTTCTTGACGATTGTTGCAAATCAAATCGAACGATTCATTATCGAAACTCATCCAACGCATTCATTTTATCTTATATACGCGGGGTTGCTGCGACCGAAAGTAGGGTGGTCCTCCTAGTTTTTACAGATATTCTTAAATTATATGAAAAATTGTGTTTTATGAGAGAATGCATGGTTACAGGACTCTAAAAGAAGGGTATATTGGCAGGTATGTAGTGTTAATGAAGGCACTCAAGAAAGTATGTATGTAGTGCTTATGAAGATATTTGAAAGCGGACTTGTGATTTGGTTTTTAGCATAATCTCATTAACTAGTTTCTCATTGTCTTTGTTTTAACGAGTGTTTTTGAACAAACATCGCAGACACTCATGGTATTTATCCTGACGTGATCAGTTTTTTGAGGTACTCACACAGAGACATGACTTTAATGATGGTTATAACGAATTGGGAGGATAATCAGTGCAAAGATGAGTTTCATATATGTTATTGTATCCCTCTTTACGCTTGAGTTCACTCTCCTACTGCTTCATCATCATTGATTCCAATTTTTAACAATACATGAAATAGATACTGATGAACAGTGAGATGGTAAAATAAATATATGTGCTGCGTGGAATCAACCAATCTTGTCGAATGAAGGTTTTTTTGTATTAGAAATTGTATATTCCTACCAGTCTTATACGCTCAACGTTATTGGTTCGAAGCTCCCAGTTTTAAACGTACTTAAATTATAGACCACAGCTTGGAAATTTATTCCAAGGATTTCATTTAAAACACAATATTATACTTATAGTAGATTACGGAAAAAGGTTATGCACAAAGTTACTAGAGCTAAGTAGCATTTGATCTGTGTGCACAAACAAAATTATTATTAGGATTCCCATGTCTTATGTGTATTTTGTCAGTATTGAGTATACACTGTGATTATAAAAACAAGACTAACATTGACTAGCACTGTACTTTACATGGAAGAAGTTAGAGATGGCTTACCCATCCACCTCGCATTTTCGTATGTGAATAATAGCTTCACTGCATGGTTGGTTAACTGATAGTATTACATGTCTTGGACCTGGTTAAATTAAAGTTATGTGGTTTCCATTTCGTAAGCTAATTTGCAAAGGATTTCTTTTACAAATAACTTGTAATTTAGGAAACAGGATTTGCACATGGAACAATTTAAAAAACACAAAGCTCCCACGAAAAATAACATTCGTTCAATCTTCCAAGCAGAAAATGTATAATCCTCTCTAGGATTACATAGGGAATCTGGTATTAGACATAATGAGCTTGCAGGGTTGATGCTGATTTTTATCGTAATGTTGTATATCCTCCAGTTACAAATCACAACGTTGTGATTTGTAACCAAGTAACTACAAATTATGTAACCTTTTGGAGAAAATTGTCCTTGAGTTCTAATTCCACAATTGTAACATCAGAACCGCCTCACAGGTCATTTCAGTTCATTGGGATCGTTTTAAATTGAATTAGTTTGGTTTTTGAATGAAATGTAATGAGTTAGTTTTTTTAGTATACTAACAACAAACTTTGCTAAATCTTATTTATTATCCCTATTCCTAACTTTGAATACTAATTCTACATCGAAACATTCGACTGCGCTATTTAATCACATGTTTTCCAATTTATCATCAAAAGCATTTCCAAGACTATAACTACACGGTGCGATTAGTCATCCAGGCATGGACCGTGTGGTTGCAGCAGTTGATAAACAACCGCCTTGAAATTTAGAATGGCATTTACTTACTAAATTCATCAACTTGGGCTTACACAAGGTATATGGTATCATTAGTGAAGAGGGTGTACTCATTGTATTACTCATGTAATAACATAGGAAAGAGCGTATATAACATATTATACCTAGCTTATTTTAAATTCTGGGAGCACCACCACTCAAAACAAACTCCACTCGAACATGAAGGGAGTGAGAAATCTGTAATCTGGGAGAGAAGTTTCATGCAGCAGTAGTCACCGTGTAACGATAAAGTAAATACGCAACCATAATGGTCATGTACACTCTGCTCACTATAGCTAGTAGCAATCAACCACAAGCAAGGGAACTGTTTCCAAAAGGTTGTCCATCAATAATATGCATGGATATTTACGGAAAGTCAGCGAGAAAATTAAGAGTGAGCAGTGTTTAAGCTCTGAGACCGCCGTCAAACAATTCTATGCCTACCTTATTCATATTCCGACCATTTTATTACAAGGTTGCAAATTGGCTTGCTTTAATCTCTTTTAAGCCTTTTTGACGATGATGTAGATACCACAAGTACATTATTTAGTTTACCATAAAGATTTAGTTTTATAGCGAATAGTTATGCGCAGCTGGGTATTTTATGTATACTTACACTACTAACGTTTGAGAACTATGTATGTATATAAGCAGAAGTATACGTATATAAGTATTAAAAGTGAGATTGTTATGTGAGCTATTCCACCGTACATTTTATGGAGGTTATTGAACATTTCATTACCTACATTTACAAAGTAGACAAGCCGATGAGTGCTATGTAAATTTAGCTCATTGAGCCTAAATGAGCTGAAATATATACTCATTATACAATTCGCATTAAAAATCATTACAAGGTGCAGAAGGTACAAATAGAGATATATTGGGAGAAATGAGCTGGGTGTGTTAAAGGGTACTTACATGTCAATACTTTCCGGCTGTTCATAATTACGTCGTGATTATTTGTCTGACTGGCGTTGTTTCTCGCGTTAGCTACTTATGTAGATGATTCTATCAACTTGGAGGCACTTTGGCAACCGCATAAAATTCATTATTATGACTCTCAATGCTTGGTGAGACTCGTTCTCGAAGTATTGTAAACACGTGAAAAAACCCGGTCTGAACACCCTTATTGTCGTTATAAATTATAAGCTTTGCTCTAATTACTAAATTAGTCATTATTATATGAGTGAGTAGGAGCTGGTGCTATAACATGAGGTCGATAATTGTACACAGCTTTCCTGCACACACGTAATTTTTCCCTTGAGGACCTATCTAACGTGCTGGCATCATAATAAACTTCTCTCAAGGTTTCATTCTCTCATCTCCATTTTCAGCCTGTATATATCGCAATTAAGTATGTTCGAATCGTCATTAATTTGGTATTCATCATCGTTCGCCTGGTTTTGTACATGTGCAATTATTTTTTCTCGCTGGAGTAGGTTCTGGTTTAGTAAGTAATAACCTTGTATACATTATGTACCTATGTATATTATAGGGTTGGTATAGGTATCAACAGCTATAGGTTCAGTTATTATAATGGGTCCGCATTCACATTACCTTCTTTTTCATATGATAAATACTTGGTAACGAAAGGTCGTTTTATCTGCCTTGGTTTCAATTTCAAATTAGTTTTATTTATTGCTTCCTCCGTTCCTTTCCTTTGTATATGTTTGGTTAGTTGATTACAGTTTTGTGTGTTTCCTAATGAGTGAGTGGAGGAAAAATTGGGTTCGGTTCAGCAGAGTTGACTCAGCAGAGTTGAGTGGGTATCCGGACATTGGGAACAATTAACGATTTTAGTTGTGACAAATTGTTGTATGTATTCCTAGTAAATACATGAGTTCCTACGCCGTTCAAACACTCGTATTTGCTAAACCTTCTTGTAGCCGAGGCATGCCTGCAACAGATTTAGGTCCCGGTAGGATGCTGAGGAGGCCTATAAATGTCATGAGTAACAGCGTGGAAGCTAAAACTGGGAAATCGGATAGTAAGTGACCCAGGACCGCGGGAGATCGCCGTTGAAAATGAGAAGTTAAAGTGACTAATGACTCTGGATTAACATTTGTGTCAATTGTAAGATACACTAGCGACCGTTTTGTACACCCACCGAGAGGAATTTAAGTATCATTAGTTACAGTCAAAACAATGAGATCCTTAATTTTTACAGCATCCTTCTCGCTCTGTTTTCCTTGCGCTTATACCTTTCAACACTTAAATGAAAATCTACAGAGAAAATTTTTGCCCGGAAATGGGAAGCAATAACGATTAGTAATTTGCGTTCATTTTCAACAGCTTCTCTCTCAGTTCCTCCGCACATATGTTTTCTCTTTAGGAGCTTTCTTAACTTGCTCTCTCTCTCTCTCTCTGCGTGAATTCTTGTTCAAATTTACTTTTTACCAGAGAGTTTGGTTTGACTAGTTAAGCAATGAAACAAATACTGAAACTGCTTCTATTGCAAAGCATACAGCTACATACATAGATAGGTACATGGGGTGTCATAGGTACTAGAAATATATTATATAATTATGTGAAGCTATTTACTCGAAAATGAACAATGAGTAGGCAGGGGTTGAAAGAGGTTCGGGCATGTAAATAGACTATGCTCAGTACACCACACACAAAATTGTTGTAGCTAAGGCGACGTCTAATATAGATTTATCAAGTGTTAAAAATCGACTTGAACCCCTTCCGTGATGACTTTGTAGGAGTAAAACAAACACAATAAAAGTCGACCGCTGTCGGAAATGATCAGGAATATTTCTCAATTCAACTTGTCGCTCCTACCATCAATCCCACGACTTCCAATAAATCACCACAAATTTAGATTGATTTCTCCTCATTTTCTCCTGCAGGATCTCCTACGTAGCACGAACCTTGTTTCTCACACTTATACTGCTGTGTACTTAGTGTTGCAATAACCTTCCTCGACTTGGTAGACATGATAGCACATATTATTAGAACGGGATGAATGTGGCTAGGAAGAGCGCAGTTGATCTGATCGTATCAATCTAACTCACAGTGAGCTTTGTAGATTATAGAGATGTAATTTGCATGTCGAATGAAATGGTACAAATTGAAAATTTCGATAATGGCTGTGGCCTCGTTGGTCTCCTTATACTTTGAAATTTTGTAAGAGATACATACATGCATTACATACAATATAGTATGTAGATATCTTTTGAACCGATTTAGGTTCATTTTCAATTCAGTGAGAGCTAGTAGCAGTAAGTAGATGTGCTTTTGATGTATTTGCATTGAAATGCGTTCGTGAATTTGAAGCGATTGTTAATATGAGCGGGAGTTGTCTGCGATCAAAATTGGTTTGTAATAGTTAGGCATGTATCAGAATGTAATTTATTTTAAAATTACATTTGTAATTTTTTCGTGTATTTAAGCTCAAATGTTTCAGCCACCTTAAAGTTACTTTGAGCTTCAGTAGCTAAAATTGACAATTCTACAAGATCTAAAAAAAATTAAATGATTTTACTACAATTAGATTCAACGATACTTTTCTTTTTATTCGTCAATAAGATCGCTGAAATAGTAGACGGGGTGTTGAAAATGTTCTTAATTGTTTGCACGTGAATATCACATGTAATGGTAATGAGTGGTCTTTTTGAAGACTTATGAAAGGGTGATGGGATGATATCAGGAGGAAGTGTTGGAGGAATATATAGACACCGATTAAGTTGAGTTAGTTTGATCATTACTACATTTTCGCTTTATACTTGGGAGTGATTGGATTGTGTGGTAGTGGACTTGGAAACAAACATGCACGTTTACACAAACACACAAAACTCTCTTTTCGTTGATTGGATTCTTACAACCCTAGTCAAAATAATTGATCCCTGAGGTAGAAATCTCCATAAGCAAGTACTTAGCGTCGTCTCCCTGAGTTTGTCGGCTTCTTTTGAACCCTTGTCGATATCCTCTAATCGAGTCAAATCCACAGTCAATCGAAACAAAATTAGACTTGGTCTTCTTGTACGAAACTCCATCCTCCTCTGGTCTCTTCTCACTTGTTGTTTTTATCTCTCCGTGTCTGTCCCTCAAGTTGTGGGCTGCATGCAAGAATTTTTTACAAGCCGTCATCATCAACGCCGAAGATCATGCATGAAAGGAGGTAAAAACACAAATAAAAGCTTATTTCAAAGAAATAAACAGGCTGCTGTGGACTAGCCAATGAAAAGGAGATATATGTATAGGAACTTTGCTCGCACTGTTTTGCAAAAATCTTGAGGCATTTTTCGGGTGGGCATATTAATGTTTAATGTGGAATGAGTGAGCAACAACGTGCGTGAGTAATTTTTAACAAAACATTTTTACATTCTCCAAGTTTTTATTCCTCATTTGAGCTATCACCATTATTTCGTCATGTCGCTTTTCAATGACGTCTCTTTACAGAACTTTTAGTTTACGTGCATATTTTTTCATCCAGCTTCTTCTTATTCCTCCGTCAACGCAACAATGAGCATACGGTAGAGAGAAGAGAGAGAGAGAGACTTGTTCAATAATTAACTACAGGCGCACACATCACCACTGAGGATATAATGGTGGGCGCTAGGAGTTTATATACGGGATGTGTGTATGTTACTACATAGTATTATTATTGATGCTCATGCCGTGGCTATGTCCGTGTCATGCACTTGTATGTACTACGACTATATGACATGAGTTTCAATGAGTACCTACCAAACAACAGGAAAGGTTGGCATGCGTACAGGCCTATTCTCTCCTTTCGTGCTCACCACCTGGCTTCGTCAATAGTGTAGTTGCATTATTACCTAATTATCTCTAGATGATAGATAGAAAATAGACACTCATGATATTTCAAAACCTCTCTTACTTAATTTTCCTCCATTATTATTATTGTAAATAGTGCCTAAATACTTTATCCGCAAACCAACTTCGATATCTTTCATGCTCCCTGAAACTTTAATGTGGCAAAAATACTAAATGTTTTGTTCGTGGACACAATTTATAATGTGCATCCCATGGATTATGAGTGAACAGTACTTACGTTTTGAATTTAGGAATCTTTCAACACAAAAAGGTTTATTTTTGTTTTAATTATGCTAGTATACAGCAGGATTCATGCAAACCTCGCATGCAAATCAAAATATACTAAACAATGAACAGTACGAAATTAAAGTGTGGAAAGGAAAAACGCAGTATGTGATCCGCCTTGAAATATTGACTATAGCGCCGCTGATATTGAAGGCGGATATAGTCAGTGCATAGCTTGTCAAGGAAAAATTGAATGAATTTTAACACGTAGAGTAGAGCTGTATTTAATGGAGGTTTCGGGTGTAATTGCTTGTATTTTTAGCTCCTGCTACAGCCCCGTTAGCTTTAAGTAAGTAGCTATAACATAAGTAAGTCATGTAAGTAAGTAACATATACTACCATGTATGCATACATTCATACATACATATATTCAGAATAGCTATTTTGTGTACTATCAAAATAAAGGAACTCGATAGTTTCTACAAATAATTTGAACCGTGAGGGTAGCTATGTATATACATAGAAGATGGAGATGGTAGTAATATAACAACATATATTTGCTATGTGTATAGAGGATAGACACACTTGGCTATGCGCTGATAAGTTAAATTTACTGAAAATACGGATTATCCGATTACATGTATAGTGTAGGGGACTTGTGTAAATGTAACGTGTCAGCATGAGGAAATACATGAGTGTGTAGCTTTATTGGAGAGACACAGTCGTGTGAAAAATCCCTATATTTATATATGTATACAGAGGCATTGGGTATATACAGGAGTTTATTGACGCTCTCAGCACGGAGGCAGTGTCATGTTTGACAAAGTAGTGATGAGGGTGTTGGTCGGCCCTCTTATTACTTTTCTTCGTGCAAAATACTAAAGGTGGACACCTCGTATATTTTATTGGATCTTTTTGTGCCTTGTGATTACACTCCACTCTGTTTGCACATATTGTTTGTTATATACTGAACTTATATCCCTTGTGCACTTAAGGTGTTGGCGTTTAAAGAAGAAGAAAAAAGTCAGTTCCATACTAAAAAACTCGAATAATTCTAGGAATTGATACTCGTATTAATGGAGCATGGGTTTAAATCCGACATAATTGAGTGAGTTTACTATCCTTTGTACTTGCAATATTCTTTTCAGGCTCACTCACTCATACAACATACATATCGCTCCTCGAGGTGCAAGGTGGTATAACTCCAAATTTCTTAAATACAAGATGGTATAACCACCATCATAT
>JAQGAK010000873.1:0-48827 GCA_034696945.1 Lipothrix lubbocki | reverse complement strand
TTTATTTTATTGATATTTTATTCCTTCAGCTCCTGTAACTTATTTTGGCTATTTCTTATTGCCAAAACTTTTTCTTCAAAAAAAAAATTCCCCGTCCCCACTTATTACTTCGCTCTGTCATCCCCAGATTTGTTTTAATTTCCACAAATATTGCAATTTCCTGGTTTTTGCAATAAACTCAATATTTCAAATGTTCCTAAAATAAAATCAATTATTCTATCAAATTTTACGAAAATGTCTCCAATAATTTCTCATTAATTCTCATTATTCTAATTAATTTTAAAAATTATTATTTACATGGCATAACCATCTTGAACCAAACGAATTTCTCTAACGATTCTGCGTTGTAAACACACTTGAGATATGTTCCTAATTATCAATTCCATACTTAAGTTACATGCTTAATTTCAACATCTTGCTGATGCTGATAATACTGAACCTTACGATTTAGGAGAAGCATAATTCTTTCATGCAGTCTGAGCCTTGTAATAAACTCTCCACAAGTCAAGATGTACTTCAAAGAACTTTATCAAAGTAATTCTTGCTATTAAATCCCGATCTAATTGCAAATCAACTTCTTTCTCTCTGTACTTGAATTTATGCTTAATGGTTTTTTTGATTGGCAAAGCATCTGAGTAAATAATAGCCAAAATCGATGGAACTATGTTCCACGCTTCTATGTACATATGTGTACGAAATACAAATGTTTAATTTAGAAATAATCATTTGATTGGCGCCGATAACTAATTTTATTATTCAAGCCTTTAATAATATTACAGATATGAATACTGCAAAAAAAGAAAATCGCAATTTAAAATCGAACAAACAAATGGGAAGTTAAAGAGCTTTGAGACAAATACAATAGTGACACATAGGCATCGTATTAATGAAGACAAAACTCCCAATTATTATTCATGTTAATTTCCCAACTAAATTTTTCCCTTGCTCATTGAAAGTTTCAAATGTAATAATTATTAAACTATCAGTACGAGTACAATCAGTGATCAATAAAAACCGAAATACTACACCTTCCAGGGATATGACCACCGTTGATGTAACTTCTGGACTGCAAAATTGAATGCAATGTATTGGTCTTGTATAAGTTAAGACGGAATCATCTCCGTCAATGAAATAACTTGTAGGAAAGTATAAATTACATAATCAACTGAATCAATTATAAATTAATGTAATTCAATTATTAACTAATCCTATATATGTGGTCGTTCTTAATCTCGCCCTGAAGATGTTCACAGATTGTGTACGAAAGCTTGGCAAATAAAATAAGAATCCTTGTTAACCACGTATCCATTTATTTCGAAAAATAACTAATGTAATTCAATTACTTCAAGTTTAAATAATTGAATTGCATAGTATTATTAATTGTTAACGAATATGCTATTGTTAACTGAAATATAATTTAAAAAGAGATAGGAGATAGTGCTGAAATGTTTCGCATGGAATACAGACATTCGCATGTGCGTGTGACCCAAGTACGTATGTACACGCATGAAATTGTGCGTGGATACATGTTATTTAAATGGAGGAAACTTGAACTTACATTGCCTGAGTTATCAGGAAGTTGTACGCGGCCAAAGGCTTCTCTTGTCTTTCCCGTTCAAGTTTATTGGCACAAGTTTTTCGCACCCAAGCGATTCAACAAGTGAACTTTATAATACACGCACAATGTAAAATTGTGCGTCAATTCATTAAAGGTACTTGAAACTCTCATGGTAATTCTTGAAGTTATTACTAGTTATGATCAATTCAGCCGTAACTGAAAACTGAATCAAACTTAACTATTAATTATATTTTGTTTGATTTTATATTATTTTAATTAGTTTATTATATTTTTCGATGATTTTATAATTTTTTAGTCATTGCAGCTATTATTTTTACAAAGACATTGTTTTCATCGCAAAATTACAAGGTACATGTTTTGCTGACTTATTAAATTATAACTAATCCTATGTATGTGGTCATTAAATAAACATATCTCCATGATCAGTCCACAATAATTTTATATCTTTATCTCGTTCATGAACCCGGTGCTTGTAGCTACGTCCGCTCAAATAAGAACTTGCTTCTCTTCTTTGACGTTCAACGGATCTTCGGAGGAGGGAGCAAGTTTTGTTTAATACTGGCTATTAATTCCGGATCCAATTGCTAATCAATGTCTTTCGGACTGTACTTGAATTTATGCTGAATGGTCTTTTTGATTGGCAGAGCATCTGAATAAATAATAAAAAGCCAGATTTCATTAATAAAAATGTATTTAAAAACTAAGTATACATATATAAAAACTAGCTTTAAGCCCCTGCTCTGCACCGGAAAACAATCTGATTAGTATTTATGTTATATTACGTATACCAAAAGCGTTCCAGAGATTTAGCTTGAATACAGGTGAGGATTAAATAATTTACTGTATTATTGCATGTAAACAATTTAATTAAATTACATTTTAATTTAATAGTTCAAAGAAAAATCATCAAAACCAACTGGACTTACCATTTTTAAAGGTAATTTCGAGAATCCCAAATCCTCACTTTTTCCAGTGGGAAAAACACAAAGAAACAAAAATAATGGAAAAGCACGAAGGCTAGGAAAATAGAAACTAGAAACCATTTTTCAGGGCTTGCCCGGATGTGTATTTTTAGCCGTTTATTAATATCCAAGCTAAATATTTTTTTAAATAATCATTTCATTATTGAAATAAATGGGCCATTAAATAACTAAATTATTTTTGATTTTCATAACTATGAATATTTAAAAAGAGAAAACCCCGTATAGACAAAGAATTCAAATTGAAGACCAAACAACAGAGAAGTAATTACACAGGAATTATATTGAATGCAAACCTAATGTTCTCATTGTTGAGGAGTCAATAATAAAATATAGTGTAACGAACTTTAACACTTTACAGAATTACTAAAACTTTTTTAAAACGTTGGGTAGACGGTAAAAGTTGCTCAATGCATACAACTTCGGGTTAAAAATCAATTAGAAATGTGAGACTGTACTCATAAAAACTAATCATGGGGGGATTTTATTCTGGAAGTTGAGGGGCAAGGTGAGTTACAAATGTAAACTTCGAAAGATGTTTTTGTATGGATGAGTAATTAACATAATTCTAGTAAGATATAAAAGTAAATTAAAGACTTTGGTCAATTTTATTTATTTCAACATTCTCGACACTTAAAGTTGCTAATCACTTAATCCTTTAAATGTAGCCTATAACCCTTGAGGTGAAAATCTGCATTCGTAAAAATCAGCGTGTTCCTGCCCCTCCCAGGGATAAGACCTCGGTTGATGTAGCCTCTTGTCTGCAAAATGGCATGTAATGAATCGGTCTTGTATTCGTGTGCAATGGACTCCGTCACTGCAATAACCTGCAATAAAATAAAGATTAATCATTATGTACATCAATACAATCAACACAATATAAATCTGTACAATTTAAAAATAATGACCATTTAATTAATTAGCACAATTCGAATTTGAAATCAATGAAATTATTGTTATTGATAACGAAATTATTTTATAAAATCGACCCGAATTAAGAAGTACTAAAATGACTTTACCTTAATTTTTACAAGATCCCACATAATCGTTTTCACAATCTCCAGAGATGTTCCTGAAGCATCCAGACTTAAAAAATCGACTGTCAAAGGAAGTTCTAATCCAGTAGCTTTGATGATGGACATAAGTGGGAAGCAACGGGCTTCAAACGGTTCAGATATGTCGGCTGTAACGTTATCGGGTGCAAGCGAAGCGATTAGACTCCGCCGATCGTGGGATTTGAATCGAAGCATGCGGACCTTAAATTATGTAAGAGACAAAAAGTTTTAAAATGTACATGAAAAATAGAAGGGAAAAATTACTTTTTTTAAATGTATTATTTAATATTAATTAATTTTGCTATTTTATTATAATGACCAAATGTTACCGTTTCTTCCTTCGGTGCCGTCGACAAACAAGAATTAATTGTCCATGCTCTCCTGGGAAAGTCCAATAGTTCTTGATAATAAACCGGATCAGCGCCAATGAGAATTCCCGTCCAGTTAAATCCAAGTTCCAAAGCAAGGACATTTGAATCATCATCAAATGCATCGTATTCGATGAAAAACCCGGATTTCTATTTTTTAAATGGGCGAAAAAAATGGAAAATTAATTTACAAGGTAAAAAATAGCTAGAGCATGAAGCAAATATTATTATATTAAATATTTAAAAAATTGAAAATCACCTTATCTTCTGGGTGATCGTCTTCATAGAAGAAATCCTGAACTCTTTTGACTATTCTGTGACGATCCAGCGACCGGGAGGGTGGCAATTTTTCTAGAGAAAAGTATAATGGATCCAACGCCGGTGGCTTAAGAAATTTCTCGATTTCCTTGATCAATGATTTATTCATTTGCTCCAACAGGTGTTCCGGTCTAAATAATTCTATGCGCTGGTTTGGTTTCTTCGGAAGTGGATCTACATATGTTTTAGTTTGGTTTACAATTTAGTAAATTTGTTCAAATGAAGATTATTTAAAATAATCTACAGCTGTCAACAATTAACTCCAAACTACAATCTAATTGGCTTATCATGCCAAGCTGTAAATGATTTTGAAATAATAATAATAAAAAATGTGCAATTAAATATTTAAAAAACGGTTTTATCCTTACGTATTTTCAATGGTAGTGGATACATCACAACGTCAACGTGACGTAGCTCTTTCACTGGGTAAATTACGAAAAATAAAACAAGATGAAATATTACAACGAAAAGAAACAGTCCGAATAGCATCCATCCCAGGGACAAATTCACTACTTTCTCTTGAATCCGGCGTGTAAACTTTACGGTAGATGCCACGGCGGGCTGGAAATCGACCGGTTTGGTTGAAACGGATCGTAACATTCTTGGGTTTCTTTTTATCAATACTTCTGTATGTAGTACATGCACAGTACCATACAAAACGATTAACACCAATATTTTACGGATTCCTATTCAGGATTGACAAATTCAGTGTAAATTTTGTATTAAAAAAGTATTTAGGAATACCGGGAATTGTACTACATTATTTCAATTACGATGAAAGTGTGCGTAAAATTATTCCAACATAAATATTTTGTCAGAAAGTATTTTACAAATAAAATTTAGACAGGGCGAAGATGGAAAGAATAGGACAATTGTTCTCTGAAGAAAATAATAATATGTGTATTTAAACTCGAGATTTAATGAAGCGTTCATGAATGTTTATTTCCCATTGTTAACTAACACAACTACTGCTGCTCTAATTTCTTTTTAACATTTCAGACAACTACAAAAGAAATTGCAATAAGAAGGAGAAACAACACTAATATGTATTACTAAACTATGAAATCCGAAAATTGTCAATTTAATGTCCCTGAAATGCTGGTAGGTTCATGAAAAATATTATATTAGAAGCTTTTATGTACTGTATTAATAGTATTTATATCGTAAATTACATGAATTTACGAAGCACGGAGCTCCCATTTATAGCAAAACACCCACGGGGCAAGTTGAGACCATTAAAAATTCCGTATACGACAAAGCTCCATTTACAAAGCATGGAGGCAGAAAGAAGGAAGAAGAGAGAAGTGCCGAAGCACGGGAGGGAGACGCATTGCAGTGAAGTCGACGGCACATGGCGAGACCGAGGCTTGTAGTGAATTCCAAGAACGAGTTCCTCAGCAGTGAGCTGTGGAGCTTTCGCACGGAGTATTATTCGCACGTGTGTGTGACCCAAGTACGTATGTACACGCATCGAATTGTGCGTGGATACATGTTATTTAAATGGAGGAAACTTGGACTTGCGATGCCTGAGTTAGCAGGAAGTTGTACTTGGCCCAAAGCTTCTCCATGTATTTACCGTGCAAGTACATTGGCACAAGTCTATCAAACGGGATCCCGCCGACTCCGATCCTCAACTTTATAATGTGAGATTTCAATTGAGGCTCACCGCTTTTGTAAATCTAATGTTATTAAAGGACAAAACGGTAGTAATTTGGTCATCCATGAAACAATTTTTACTAAACCATATGAGGTGTAAATGAGGTGTAAATGAGGTGTAAATGAGGCTTTAATATTGACCGATTTAATTAAAGTAAAATACAAAGTAAATTCAAAAATAATATAATAAATTTAAATGCAAAATAATATAATAAATTTCAAAACAAAATAAATGTAAAATAAAATAATTAATTTCAATACAAATTAAATACAAAATAAAATAATTAATTTCAATACAAATTAAATACAAAATAAAATAATTAATTTTAATACATGAATAAACACATTGTTGTAATATAATATTGTACGTAATATTAAAATATTTGATTCCATGATTTATATGACTACGTAAACCCAGACGTATGTTTATAATACACCTGGGAAAATTTTCAACAGAAAGTGTTCTAAAAGTTTTTACAAAGCGAACTTTATTTTTTCGAATTTTTCATTTTTCTGTGAAATATTCTCATTTTGATTTATTTTTGAAACATTGATTATTTATTCTAGCGATGCTTGCTTTACGTATTTATAAGTTTTAACAACTCGTTTTGGAATTTGGAATTGGCATATGTACTAATGTACTTTAGCTAATCAACATTTTGGGCAACCATTTCCACTTTCCACCTAAATTAGTTTTCTAATTTCTAATGTGTAAGTGATTTGTGTTTCTCTTGAAAATAGCAATTTTATCTGCTCCCTCTGGAGGTAATAAAGAATCTCAGTTTAGGGGTGTGGTAAGACTCAGATTGGAAGTAACTTCAAAACAATGGCTTCACAACCGGTGGTAATTATGCAGCCAGCAACGATGCCCATGCCCAGGGGAAATTGTCCCTACTGCAAGGTAATTTAAGTTATGCACGCCAGTAAAACCAATTGACAATAATGAATTTATTTATTTCCGTTCATCAATACATAGTAAAGTATTATAATAATTCCATTCTCTATTTCACTCATTCTCAACATAAATATCTGGCAACGGATTTTTAAAACTTTCAGGTTGGATTTGTTCAAAGTTCTTTAAACATCGTCGCACTGGTCCTTTTTATAATCCTTCTGCCAATGTGCATCGGTATTTTCTTTCTCCTCTGCCTCTTTCAAAATCAGTGCACTTATTGTGGAGCCGTTATGTGACAGCATCTACGGGCTACGGGTTTACTTTCAATGATGCACGGATTTATGTATTCCCTACAAACTGAAATGACGGACTTCCTTAAATCCGAAATTTTTATTTCTCAATCTGATATTGTGGTCGGCCGTATAAAAATATTTGTAAAAATTGATATGGAAAGTACCAGAAAATGAAAATATTAATGTATAGTAAGTATTCAATACTGTTTTAATAAATTCAGTAAAAATAAAATTTTCGTACCATCAGCATTGACAAATCCACTTTATTTTAACTGGTGTGCTCCAAGCTTTTCAGCTTGGAAATACTGTAATAAATTTTTATATTTGCAGGATATGTAAGTATAGTAGGTAGATACATAGGTAGATTATCAGAAACGAATTAAAGGAAAGTATTATTATTAGAAACTACTTAAAAATAAATTGTTGTTAAAAATTAACATTGTCTACTAAATTCAAATATGACAAAATCAACAATTTCACCAACCAACAAAATCAACGGGACCACCCCCGAGAAATTACCAAGTGTTCATCATTCTATTAAAGTTAATAGCAATGCGAATGTACGGCGCTTGCCACCTGGCGGTAACCAACCTAATACAGAAAGACCTAAGGAAATACAGATAATTCGTGTTCAGGGGAATAGGCTGGGTATGGGCAACTGCCCTTACTGCCATGTAATAGGCTGAAGTTTATTAAAATATTCTATTAATTATTAACTAATAAATATTATGGATTGATAATTTTAGTCATTAATTTAATTTTATTAAATTTATTACTGTTGAACATTAATCTTGTTGTTTGATGCGTTTAATTATTTGTTTCAGATCGGAAATGTCTACAGGACTGTCAACGTAGTTTTCTTAATACTCGCCGTACTGCTGTTTCCCTTTGGCCTTATATACCTATTTTGTTTATTTCAGTACCAATGTAATTATTGCGGAGCTATCGTTTAAATAATCAAGTAGAAATAATAAAATCAACGTAAATCAAATCAGTAAATTACAGTATTTTACAGCATTCAATAATGAATTTAGTAGATATCGTATTTCCACTCTGCATGTAAAATTCTGTAAGTACCACTCGTTTCTTTGAGTAAACACAAACAGTAAATAAGCTCGTTATTGTTAATTTGTTACATCAAGAGATAAGCTTAAGTATAAAGATTATTATATTCTTGCATTCATTTGTATAGTAAATACGCTATCACGTTAAATAATGAAATTATGTCAGTGTAGAGGCTTTTGCAGATAAAATCCTCAGAGCTAATCGTCAGACTTCAAGAGTCTCTTCAAGAGCTACAAAACAAGGTCGTTCTAATAATTTCCAATCTAAAAGTATTCACTTATCTCTGCAGTTGGAGTTGGAGATTGATTTCCTTACTATGACATACCAGTACATGCATTGCACAATTCTAAAATCGAAATAAAGTATTAAATGCATAGTCAGCATTTATTTTGTGTTGTAAAACGTCCATGGATAAACCCGTAGAATTATGAATAAATTTGAAATTTTAACTGGGAATTTTATTTTGACTTAATTTCTTTAAAATAATTAATTTATACGTTTTCCTTTGCAATTTAAATACATTTTCTACTAAAAATGTCAACAAATCCCATTGCGCGAGGAGTTCTTCAAGCAATAATAGCATTGTTACTCATCTGGGTTTGGCCATTCATAGCTGCAATTTTACTTTTACTGCAGCCCATAAAACTAACGATTCAGTATTTGGCGCGAAAAAATCGACCGGATTTAAGAGAGTTTGTTAGCGGCACAAGTGCGGTGTTGACGAACTACCCGTCGCTTAACATCGTTTACTTCTTCTACGTTGAGGGAGAAGTTTCCGTTGCGCGGGCGCGATTCCTCATTCAAAACAATGTTCTGACTTTGGAAAACGCCCGTGGTCAGAGAATCTACGAGAAACTTGGGCAAGGTTGGACTAATTACTACGGATACCCATTTTGGCGGGAGGACGCGAATTTCAAATTAGAAAATCACATTAGAGAGTATGATTACCAAGGAGATTTGAGTTTGAAAAAATATTGTAGTGAGGAAGAAGCTCAGAAAGTCTTTGGAGGATTGTTGACCGCACCTTGGAAGGAAGGGCGAAGTCCGTGGGAAGGGCTGTTAATTCCTGTAGCGAGCAAAAACGAAAATGACCGAACTTTATTGATCCTCAGACATCATCATTTACTCATGGACGGCTACAGCGTCGTTCCATTCTTAAAAGCCTTTGCTAAAACTGAGTTTGACTTGGCGAAGGCCAAAGCTTCTTTTAGTAAACAGTTCGGAATTTGGGATTTCGTGAAAGTTCCATATGACTTCGCTGGAGTTTTGCTGGATTCATGGGATTTCCAGATGGAGTGGCATTTCCCAGAAGAAAAGACTTCACCGAGAAATTATCAAGTGGCATTCGCTAAACCTTTTTCAACTAGCTTAATCCGTAAGGCGAAGGACAAGCATCGAATTTCCTATGCTGCAGTTTTGTTTTCCGTCGTTGGAGGCGGGATTCAGCGCATGTTTAGAGAAGCGCAACTCCCCGTTCCTGAATACTTGTCGACGAATTTTCCGGTACCCAGGCCTAGGCATCCTGGTGGATTAGTTAATCATGTGTAAGTTTTTTTAAATTATTTATTAATGTTTTAATTATCCTTGGTTTACTTTAATAGAAATTAGTAATTTATTGTCTTTAATTTTAACAGGAGCATTTGTGCATTTAAATGGCCCATTAAATCCGACTCGGCACTCAAACGGGCAAACATAATTCACCATAAATTTAATGATCTCACTCAATCCCTTGCAACTGGATTGTTATTCTTTGTTGGAGAAATTATCGGTGTGCTGCCTTCGTCCGCGCAGCACTTCATGTCCAATGCGCTGGTGGCGGGAAGCTCAATTTTGGCCACAAGTTTCCCCGTGCCGGATCAACAGGCTTACTTCGATGGGATTGAGGTCAGCAGGATGTCGGCAGCGATGGGAACACCTGGCAATTCCATTGGTAGGAATAATAATAAATTATCTTTGTTGCGATGTAATAAAATATGTATTTAATTTAAATAATCTTGATTTTTATTTAGTATTATGTTTATTACTTATGGTGAGGTGTTTTAGTAACCAATAATTAAATGCGTTCAAATAATAAATTATCGAATTTTCTAGTTTTAAAAACATGATAAATGATTTCCTTCTATTGTTTTCCGCAGGAACAACCATAGTTATGGGCGGAATGAACGGTCTGCAAGGAGCCGTCGTTACATTAGACAAACGGATTTTCCCGAATGAAGAGATTCTCAACAGATTCAGTGAATTTGTGGAGCTAGAGCTTCAGTCACTTTTGGAATAATGAAATAATAATAATATTTGGATGATTATAAATTATTTTGCTATGACAGAATTTACAATTTTATTTTTACAGAATGTTATTAATTAACACGGTTTTCACAATAAAAATAAATATACATACACGGTTAATTTTTGTTCTTAATAATAATTTGGATAGAATGGTGGTGGATAGGGGTAATAAGGTCTATAGCGGTAAGGCCTGTCATAGTAGGGATAAGATCGAAACCCCCCATAACGACCTGGACCCCCCAAGTACGATGGACCTCCACCGAGTGTAACTATTATAAATAAAATTCGTTCACAATTTATAAATAGATAATTAATTTAAACGCAAGGAGTAATATTTACAAATTAAAAATACAATTTATGAAATAAAAATTAATGAAAAATTTAACACTTACGAGCGAATTGGGCCTCGCAATACACAGCGAAAATCGCCAGAATGAGTAAAACGGCAATGGAATGTCTCATTGTGATATTGATTTTCGAAATTTTGGATCAAAGAAAAAACACAAAAGGTGAAAATATTGTTTACAATTTCTGCCGACAACTGATATCGTCTCTCATTTTCTGCATTGATTTATATACTTTCTGGTAGTGCCCGTTGTATTGAAGGAAACTCCGGTGTCATTTCTGACGCCATAACAAAGTCATTGAAGTTTATGATGTGAAGACAATTTTAATAATAATTTCGACCATAAAAACTTCACTTATTATAAAGATTAGGAAGGAAGTATCGAGTACACTTGCAGCTATTTGTACAAGAATACATATTATGTTAATATTCGTGGGGCGTGCACCATGTATATGATGCAGGCAAAGTGATTGTAAACAAGTTGGGTTTAAATTGAGAAAATAACAATGAGGAAGAAGTTCATTGAGTTGTTAATGTAGCACAGGAAAAAGATTAAATTGCGCTTTGTAAACATAAACAAATCAATTCTCCCATAATTTAGCAGTTAAATCCTTGTTCATGCATTATTAATACAAGCTCTGATCGGCCGGACAAGGTTACACTTCGGAGGCTGTGATTCTTAATGGTAGCAAAAGTTAAATTGTATTTAAATACGTACTGATGCGATACTGAGGATTTACAGGTTAGGTTTGCACATATGCCAATACAAACTCCATAGATTATAATTCTGAAATTTTCCAGAGCAACAAATTTCAACAGTTTTACATGTATACTTGCGATGTTACGATTAGTTTTGTATATTCATTTTGCCTGGGTGTTCTACCTTTTCATGGACTGAATACATTGTCTTCAAATGTATATTCATTATTAATAGAAATCAATTTGTTCAGCGGGATTGGCGATCATTTTTCGAAGGTGAGCTTCCAGGAAAAATTAAAAAAAACTACCTAAAAATCAAATTTAGGAAGTGGGGCCACGACATTTATTCTAGAATGCCAAATTGTGAGCATTGCATCCTTCTTACAAGATCATTTAAATTAAAATGCAATCAAGCATCCTTATATGGCATCGAATATAGCATAAGGTTACGCATTTCATTAAAAAAATATAAAATGCAATAATAATTAATCGGAATTCCCAGCATTTTCAATGCCAAAAAAAATTCTCTTATAAATACCTGTGCTTTAGCCGTTGTTAGTTTAAATGTTAAATTGATCTGCAGCAAAATGAGAGGTATCAGCGAATTTTATTGGACAGTCATAATTGCGGTGGCTATTTATTGGGTATAAATTAAATAATAGTTATTAATAAATAAATATTTTTATTTCTAATTAGGACTTTGCATATAAAAATTTCAGACATAATTCCTTAATTAACGGCTTTACAATTTTGGCCCTTACAATATCTTTATAATGAAAGAATTTTTTAAACTAATAATTTACAGATAATTCCACCAACAGAATCCGCGAAGCTGACGTACTACTGGGTAGTTAATGAGAAGGATTATGAATTTGATGATAAAGTACAACTAGCGACTTGTAATGGAACGATACTCGCAAGGACGAGCCGGGATTTTGCGGAGAAGCTTATTCAAGAGGGTTCGGGGTATCTCCGAGATGACAAGACGTAATAATATCTAATTAATTATTCATTTTTAACAAATTTCTAGATTAAAATTATTTTTGATTGATTTAGAATTTCTAAAATGTTTATGACAGTTGGTTGATTATAATCATATTAGATTTATTAATTTTTTTAAATCGTCATATTTTAATTCGTCAAATTTGTCATATCTTCGCTTTATGTTTAGAACCATCAAATTCCAAATATCAATTTAAAAAATCATATCTAAGATTATTTTTAACTTACACTTTAATTTAAATTAATTGCATACCATTTAAAAACTTTTTTGGCTGTACAGAGTCATTAATCTCAGTGCCTGCGTTAGCATCCGAAACCCTTGCCGACCCTCTAATGGAACGTATTACTGCTTTGAGCAAGTATCGGTTCCTTTGGGAAGTCAAGACAACCCATTGGTTCCTTTCGTGTCCGTTGCAGCCAATCATATTCCATTTGGGACGACGGGAATCATTGAGGAATTAACAGGGCGGACATTGCCTGGGGGAGATGTTCACGATGGATGCGTTCGCGTCGATGACGTTTTCTCCGAGGAAAAGTCTAAGAATTTTATCGCTATTGATTTGTTCATCCAGCGGGAGAAACTCTTTGAAACTGTGATTAGCGCTTGGGACTTGAGCAATGTACGCTGGAATCCGATTGGCTGCGTTCCGAAGACGTACAATCTAAATGGTTAAAAAATACAAGAATACAACTTTAAAATAATTAAAGCGCTCTCTATGGATTAATGGGTGCACTAAAGTCTTTTAAATTTAATTGTTAAATAAATTATTAATATTACCTAACTAAATTAATGTTTGTAAAAACATTTTAATTGTGTTCATTATTGTTTGAAAATTTTCAAAATAAATCAATATTATAATGGCTCATGGAAATAATAAATTAAACAAATTACATAAATAATGATAAAATAATTCATAACTAATGCGGTAAATATTGAATGCGTATTTTTGGCGTCATTGAATTAATCCGTTGCATTTTTATGCTAAACCGCCAGCTGATTAGCGGCTGAATTCCTGCATGGTTAAACGATTTCAATTCCAATAATCTTGTAATCGTTTATAAAGTGTGTATGGGATTTCTGAAGTCCTGGCATTTTTTTAAGATCGGAGGAATTTCTATTTCAGGTCATTTACATTCAGGCTTGGATCGTGAGTGTATCTTTTAATAATTTAATAAAAATAATTTCCTCGATTAAAAATATTAAATTATAATAATTGTTATTTTATTAATTTGTCTAGATATCGGAAGGGCAATTTGAGTACAATGAATAACTCGTCTGTTCTCGCGGCAATACAAACAGAAGAATATTATTGCCCGAGTGCGGAGCAGGCATTTACGAATGATTTGGTAAGGTCAAATTTCAAAATTATTTAAATCTCATCTCTTGATTTCCGGGGCAACAAAATAATATTTTATTTTGCACGAAAACTTTTCGCAATTGTATTAATTTTAATTCTGGTTTTAATCATTGAGTTAACCTTGAATTGATAAATATTTAGTAATTTGTATTTACACCAGATCCTTGATCATATTGTAAAACATCTGACGGAGCTGGAAGACCTCAAGTCATTTCGGTTGATCAACACAAAATGCAATCTTGTGTCGATCAAGAAGATCATGAAGGTGTCATTCATAAGTCAAAGTCAATTGGTCAAGAAAGCAAGCTGTTATTGTCTGGACCTGAATTGCAGCTCAAAACTGGATGCGTTTGCGGAAATGTGCGAGGTGATCGATTTATCTCCAAACTTCCCCTGCACTTCATTAAAAGCGACGGCCTTTTGGAACATCGGGAAATATTGGGCGGAGGATTCCTTTCTGAGTTCCTTCCGGCCTTTAATAACCCGTTTGCATTTAACTTCCGATTTTCGGGGTAGTGTAGATCAAATTCAGTATTTGTTGTCAGCATTTGCGGATACCCTGATAGAATTAATTCTTAACGATGGATTCACCTTTGGTTGTTTCGATCCGTTTTGGGAATCGCACTGGGAATCGCGACCGCTGAAGGCGGTCTTCAAGAATTTGAAGTTCCTAACAGTTGATGTTGCGATGACAATTATTAAAAGAGTTCTCATCAGAAACATAATCCAGAACACCCCAAATTTGGCGTATTTGGGAGATTTTGATATAGAACTGTTTGATTTGTTAGTCCTAGTGGGAAAAACTCATTTAATACGCTCTATTCGGTACACTCCCACCGCCGGAAATATACGGAAATACAGCCGTCTCGCCGATTTGAAGTTGCCCCTGGAAGAAATTATAATTCCAATGTATGTAGGGGTCAACTTTTCAGCAAATTATGATCTAGACGCCAAGCCAATCTTGACACAATTGTTGGCAAACAGCAAGAATTCGTTAAAAATCTTGAAAAACGCAAGAATTTATTTGACTTCGGACACCCCAACTTTGACTCAAATTACAAAAATCAGTTTGAATGAAATCTGTCCTGGGGATCTTCTGGGGCCGGATAATCTTCCGAATTTAAAAATCGTCGTAATTGAAGAACCAATATCCAGTCAACGTTCTGCTGACGAGATGTTACTCAGTTGTGACGTTTTTCCACGTGTTAAAGTATTGGAATTCAATGTTATTAAAGTCTACAAGGCCTTCATGGAACGAATTTGCGAGAAGTTTCCGAACGTGGAGAGAGTAAAAGTCAATTGGGAAACTGTCAGGACTGGCACCGAATTTTTTTGGATTTTACCTGAAAAGGTGTTACACGTTTTTTTAATAATTTTTATATACTAAAATTTATTGCTTTTGTAATGCAGGTAGTAATAATATGTATGATAAAGTTGTTTTAAAAATTATTTACAGACCAGTAAAGTCGAATTCATCAATTTTAGCATCCACAAGTACCGCAATTTACTGTTTGAGTCATTCTTAACCGGAATTCCACGAAAAGTTTGCAAGTTTGTACAGAATTTGCAAAAAGATGCAATTCATTTGAAAACTCTGGCTACGTTGACTTCCGTTCGATTGCTGCCAAGTAAAAGTTCTTTCATTTCATAGACACCATGGATTAGAATTTTATTAATCAACATGCTCACTGTTTTTATGAAAATATGTATTTACGCTGTTTCTAGATTTGAAAGAAGTAAAATTTTACTGCCTGGATTTCGCTCATCAGTTTGGAGCTGATGAGTTCGGATATTTTTCCAATCTGACCAAATGGTTTGTCTTGGAGGAGATGCCGATGCTTCGTATTCACCTGGCCTTCCCTCAGTATCTGTTCTTCGGAGGAAAAGTTTCTAACCTTACTAAAATAAGTGAGTTAGCGGTCACAATTAAATTACGAAAATTATTTTTCAAATTACTTCTATCATGTTCCTAAGGTGTAGGACTTTAATAATGAAGGATTATTTTCTTTACTATTTCAGAGTTCCCAACCTTTCCTCCAGTCACCAGTGACATTGATATTAGTTACTACGACGTTTCCTAACTAATTTACATAATTATTTATTTTACTTGACCAAGAGAAGATGTTTACGCTGAGTAAATTATTCCCAAGAAATTGCATGCGGTAATGAAGCAAGTTCATCATATAAATTATAATATCGTGTTAATTCTGTGTTAATTATACCTAAAGTAAATGAAATCCTAGTAGAAAACTAACTAGGTAGTTATTTTTATTTCGTTATTACTTTCGTATTTTGTTATTTATACAAGTAACGATGCGATCCGACACTTACATGGATTTTGCTCGAAATGGTCTAATTCATCTAATTTTTTAAAATAATTTTTAAATCAAATCTAATTTAGATAGTATTTTTAATATAAATTATTAACTTAATCATAGATTTTTTCATTAGCAGTATTTGGTAAACTTCTGAAAAGGTTTTAGTCATTAACTGTTAATCATATAATGGCTTAATATTTATATTGTATTTCGTGTTGTATTATACAAACAAATTCCATTCCGATATTGTCATTACTGTCTTATGGTCTGGCAGAAGTAAATTTTATTGTAATTAATAAATAATTATTTAAGAAAATCCTTTACTTAGCACTGCATTCAGGGCTGGGCTCTTCCATTATGTTTCAGTCTTGGATTTCCAAGGAAATTTTACTAGATACATACGGACTAACAGGATTTTCCAGACGAGGGTTTGTCTTTGTCTCTGAGGTTCGAATTCCGAATAGCATTATTTGGCTTTTTCCTAAAGAGCTTTGTGCGTACTCACAATTGGCTACTTAATAAAAGATGCCTAAATCAATTATTTGTAGTAATACCTTGTTTTCGGTATAAAATAATAAGAATGGACACTATAAAGTGGAGAACTGCAAATGAAGCTCTTGAGAATTACAATTAATGTTATTGAAAATTTCTTGGACATCAACATCCATTAATAAATAATTCCCGGAATAAAGTCAGTTAATAGGAACACAAAATTTTTATTTATTTATGACTACCTAATCAAAAAACGGATAAAGACGTAACAAATCTTCAGCAGAGTACACGCAACATTTTGAAGTCGAAAATAGTCAGTCAGTGCTCTTCGTCAGGCGATGTACGGCTGTTTTCATTAATATTATATTATAGTATACAGCAACTGGTAGTTCTAAAACCTTCCCCGAAGAATTGTAATAGACTTGACTTTCCCCATTTGATAGGAAAGTAAGGTACATTGCACTGTGCCCCAGAGAAAAATTTGAAATTGCTTCCAAATCCAAATAGGTAGGTATTTGTTATTTCGTTATAATTTCTATACATATGTATAAAATTTAATATGGCTTTTTTGATTATAAGTTTATAAATATTAATTAACTTTGAAATGAGCTGTCATGTTCAGGTGTGGTTTGAGCTTTAGATTCCTAGAGAATCTCTCTTGGCATCTCTGTGTGTTTGCAATCTTTGATCAATCAATACTCAGCTTATTAAAACGAAAACTATTAAAATTATTTTCAATGTATTTTACAATTGAACGAGTATTAATTATGAATGTACATGCCATTTCGAACCTTGTTAGCCGCAATATTTTTTAATTAATAAATTAATAGTTTATGTTTTTACATAATCCGTATGTTTATTTTAATCAATAGCGCATACATGAAACACAAAATTGCATGAACTACAGGATAACAGTATGATACTTATTATGCAAATTATCGGAAGCAATACTAATGCCATTATTACGCTTATTTCAAAATTAATCATACGAGAATAAGGCCTGAAATGCATACAGAGAAAGGGGAATTCTCCAGTCCAATTCAAGATGAAATTCAATAATTGCTTTGGGCATACATATGCACTTTACAGTACGGACATACGTACATTAATTCCTTGCTATTAAATACAAATATAACATTGCATATATATAATATGTATAATAAGTTTGGAGGCATTCCAATTCCTGTTGTTCCTAGTAAGGTCTCCAAACACTCAAACTATCGCCAGCACCGTTCCCAGCAGATCTGACGGTTGACTCGTGGGCTATACTTTGATCATTATTTGTTCCAGAACCCACGGCGCCTGCAGGATGTAAATGTGTGGAATTAGTGCCACTGACGGAAGTCTGATCATTGCTCTCCTGCTCCTGATCGGTTAGGCTGCCATGCAGCATTTGATGATGGTGATGCACGTGGTGATGACTATTGTTAAGGACGCTGCCAGCCCTGTGATCTAAGATAACTAATGGTCCGGGAGTGCTCAGTGGCCCATTACCTGCCGTAATTGCTGACTGAGCGTTGGAAGCCACACTGTTATTACTACTTGTTGAGTTCGATGATGCATTCGAAGGAGCATTCGGTGTGTACATGGTAATAGTTAGATCCGATTTATCCACGATCGGAGTAGTCGATGGATTCAACTGACTCGAGTACAGTGAGGACGATGAAGTATGCCCTCCGTTCGACGCACCTATCCCGACATTATGATTAGAGGTGGCTGCATAGTGAGACGACAGGAAGGTCGGAGGTGCGTAAGTTGAGGAATTGTTGTAATACGGGGAATGATAAAACTGGGCAGTGGCTGCAGCATGTTGATGATGTGCATGCCCGTGGATATGATGCGTCGGACTCGCCGGAGTCATATGGTGGTAACTTGCTTGATGGGTTCCAAAGTAGTCTGGCGTCATCGGGTCACTCGTAGGTACTAAACCTATTCAAAATTCATCGAATTAGCATTTCCTTAGTTGTTATTTAAAATCAATCAAACCAATATAAAATAATAAATATCAATTCTTTAGTTTCTTATTTCCATAATCAACTGTGTAAAATTAATATGAGTATAAGATTAATTATATTTCATCAAGATTTGTGTTATTTTGTAATTTTGTGGGTGTTATGTATTTTTAATTGTTAAAAGAATGGTATAACTTATGCGAATATCGTTCAGAAGAATATTCAACGAGATGCATAATCAATAATGAAAAGCGGGGTGAAGTTGGTTAATTATTAATAATTTAATTATAATAAAAACCATAGCATCTGATTGAATGAAGATTACAATGAAATACATGAACTAAACCGGGCATCATTAGAAGAAAAGAATTTTTATATTGAAAAATCGAAAAAGCATTGGTATTTGGTAGCTATAGTGGAGAGGACCTACGTATGTATTTATAACGTTTCTCAAGTATATACGGTCGAGTTCAGGAATTACATGGAATGACACTGAAGCAGATTATATTTTCACGCTGTGTGGTCCCGATTCAAATCATTCGACCGTATATGACTAAAACTGATCGTCAGAACTGAAGACTGAATCGTCTAGTGTATCAAATCAATTCCAATACTTTATCGGGGTATAAATACTATACACTGCACTTTATAGGTATGAACTATAAGAATAAGAAGTGTACAACAAAACAAAGGTAGACGCACTTGAAGCAATATGCATGTATACATATTTAGGTACATATGTAATATGCCTAAGGGATAATGTTTAGGCATCTAGTGTTTCATCAACTGCAAACCCTTTTTAGCTTGTCAAAACATGTTGTTCCTGTTGTTGTCGTTGCCATTGCCAGCAATCAATGTTGGTGTACATAATAATAATACTAAAGCTAGTCAAAGCAAAGGAGTATCAATTACATGAGGTGGGGATAGAGTATCAATAAAATAAGGACCAAGATCTCTATAACTCTACCAACACCAGCATTGATCAAGGTAATATGTACATATTTGAATTTAATATGTATATGTAATTATAAATGTCCTATATATATGTATTGTCGGTGGCCATATAGAAATGTGGTCCCTGGTTTCATAATGTGACAAATAATTTGCGTGTAGACAAAATTTGAAAATATAATATCTCTTCGTAATATGAAAAGTACGTACTTGATGAAAACCCGGACGTTTCAGAACCTATGTTGACGTCAGAATATGTAGTTGGTGAAAAGGTGGGGAAGCCACCCGTGCCAGCGCTGTAGGTGGTCCAGCTGGCGGTGTCATGTCCAAATGATATTTGGTTAGGCATTTCTGTAAAGTTTAATTATAAAAGTGGTTAAAACATTATTTTATACTACTGCATTTGACAATTCTATCACATCATATCAATTAAAATCATTTGAAAATTTTCTCAGTTGTTGTTGCTGTTCAGCTATTTTTATTATTCTATTATGCTTCTTAGCATTTCAGTGATTGTTGACCATGTAATAGGGGAACATTTGTAAAAACACATGTCAAAATAAGTAAATACAACTATTAGCATGTTATTTCGTGATTAGATAACACAAGATATATACATCCATATAGTACATAACTTGGTAGACATTGATGAAAAAAAATGAACATGCATAAACATATGTTGGAACATGGATTGGAGAATAATGAAGCTTAATTAAGGTTATGAACTATACAAGTAAAATATGAGTATCACTTTTGATAAAAACAGCAGAGGCTGCGTGGAAAAATGAGAAGGAAAACTGGGAGGGCTGTTGGGACTTAAACCGCAACCTTATAAATAAGTATGAATGGGTGCTCATGCGATCCATTTCGGGGAAAAATCCGACCTAGGAGGAAGTTCGTGGGTTTTGACGAACCTCCGGTATACATATTCGCTCCTAAGACTTCAAAGTACACTGAGTTTTTTGTTATAGATAGTCCTTCTCAGAATTTTAGTCTTTCATAGTCATTCTCATGAATATTATCTATCTCTTGTATTTATTCCTTCAGTGTGAAGGAATAAATATGTCTTCCTTAGTTTCCACTTTTGATCGTATTTATCATCACTTCACTTATTATTGAAAAAATTACGTATGTGAAAACAATATTACGTAATTATTATCAATGGGATAATGAGCATAATAAAACAAATTGAAGCAACGGTTCTGGTAAATGTCAAAATTATTATTGTTGTACTAAAACCACTCACACATGTAAGTGATTTAAGTAATTACATGTAAAAAATGAACAGTAAAGCCCAAGACGTTAAATCCCATTAAAAGAGCAAAGTGACCGCAGATAATGGACACGTTGCTAAATTTTAAATTTTTTGAATTTGTACGAGCTAGAATTCATGCTACTTTTGTGTAATACAGATATGTGCATCATAGAGAATTTTATGCTACAGAAAACTTGCTGACTATAAAATGAATTTAGCACTGCAAATGGCCAACTGTCATAAAAATAATTAGTATTATTGTTACTTTCAGTTGCTTCCTTGTCTGGAATCATTTATCTCGAACAAGTATATGTAATTACCGAAAACCGCAGAAAAAATTCGCAAAACGATGAAATAAATCCTCAGTACGTAATGAACCTACACTCCTATGTGATTTATAATTGGGAGTCTTTAGAGACAAGCCTACGATATTCTCCTGATGTGCTCCCATAACTATCCAGTGCTTCACAAAGAATACCGTAAATACGTGACTTCGCACCATTAAACTTTGTCTATTCACACATCTCATCATCTCGGACTAACAAGACTGGACGTAATCCAGTAAGGTCGTAACGTATAATTACCTTTGCTTTATAACTTTATACACAAATGTACATTGTAATGTAAATTGCAGTGATGAAGAAGTGCAATATTTTCAAATTGGGATTTGTGGTGACGAGAAATCGAGGATCGAGAGATAAATAGAGTTGGCAGCAGCTTGGCATAGCAATAATAGTAAGAGCCAAAATACATAAACAGAATGAAAAATAAGATAATGCTCTTGATACTGCACTATATGTATTACAATGATTTGCACTGTAATCTACACACGACACAATGTTTTAAAGATGAGATGCTCTCTGGACGCCATACAGGATGTGCTCATGTACATCTCATCATCTTGTACATACATATGCAAGTAGGGCTGTTGTAAGCATTGTATAAGTATGTGTTCATTACGAAAAAGAGATTTCTCAAGGATTTTACAGATATACAAAGTATGTATATGTATATAAAATAAAATGTACAGGGTTTAACGCTACGGGATTGAAATCTATTCGAACTTCGTATATAGAAACGTGATAAAATTTTCGGTCATTTTCCCACGCAATTTTCTCTTGATTATGATTGAGTAGAACGAAAAGAAACTAACTTCTTCTTTTTCTCCTCTGCTCCTGTCCTGTCCACACAATTTAAGCAACGAATAAGATAGAAGCAATAAGGAGATGCAATATTTCAACGAGATGAGCAACACAAAAAATAGGGGAGGAAACCAATGTGTATAGGTACTTATAGAGCATGCAGCAACATTTAACACGTCCTCAGGTCTTCAATCAGGAGTCTATATCATACTACTCTTTATTGCTGCTTTTATACAACCGTACATACTTTATTTTGAACCGAGACTTCTGAGAGAAATCCCAGAGCAGGAAATTTGTACATCGTGTTTTTTGTATATTTACCGAGCTGTGTAACCGAGCACCACCGTTCCTTCAAAGTACTTTTGCTTCGAATTATCTGTGTATTGAAGACTATATGCAACGGTGAAATATCACAAATGACAAGATTCAAAAAACCAACAACAGCAACTTAACTGATGAGAATGTGTGAATATCCCTTGAATCTTTAAATAAATACGAATCTTCTTTGAACGCTTAAATACAATTGAGCCATGGATTGCGCTCAACATAACAATACACATAACAGTCACAACAAAAATAATAACGATGACTAATGAAGATGAAATATGTCAATTTATTTTATAAAGAAAACTGTACTACTGAAATCATGAGCTTACCTGTGGAGCTGGATGAAGGGGGTGAGAACTTGAGGACCGGCAAGCACGAATTATTATTGTTGCCTCCGTACTCCGAACTGGACTTTCGTCTTTGATAGTTCTCCAGCTCTGGGAAAAAGGGTCTTGGGAAAGGCAAACCCCGAAGTTGCTGCTGCCCCACTTTAAATTTAAAAATGTTAAATATGCAATTAAAGTACATATTATTACTTTTTAAATCTTATTAGTAATATAAATTTTAAAAGAACTTTAATATAGAATAACTAAAATCCTATTATTAACAGTGTAATGTCTGATTTAAGCAGAAAATATTAAATAAAATTCAGAATTTTAATAAAATAAGCTGATCCGTCTTTTAAAATGGTGGCTGTGGCTATAGAGGAGGTGTGAAGATGAAAAAGCAGAATTTGACGGCATAGTTCAGTGACTCGAACCGAGTTTTCACGTCAAATCTACCATAACAAGGGACAATTTAAGCCGTGAAGTTTTTAACTCTCCACCAGCGTAACATTGTGGCTTTCAAAAAAATAAGAAAAAGGCAACTTCTTTCCTGAAATTACAGACTACCAAACACTTGTTGCAGAACATGCTACTGCGTTAGTAATAGAAGACGCATTCATAATTTGGATTTTAAAACGATATACGTATGCACGTACGGCGACAAGAAATTAAAATTTTAAAAGATAAATGTACTGCTTGTTTTGCAAACCCTATAACAAGCAATTGTTTTATGTAGTATATACATAGTACTACATAGTATGTTAGAAAAAAATGATGCATTGATCATTCAGTCCCACCATATTAGCACAATACAATGCATAGAAAAGTTTCATGGGAATTTCACAAGTTCAATTCTTTCATATGCCGCATTGATGATCACAGGTACAAGTTGTGGGAAAATACTTCGCTTCGCAGGATCGTACTGACAGAAAGTATTTTAGTTGTTTATATTTGGAACAAACGCATCTCACACATTGCAAGTTGTAACAACAATGTGCTTCAAAATCTGCTGATTTTTACAAATTGTCGAGGAATACGTCAAGTCAAGATATGAAAAGTCAAGATAAGAAAAGTTAAATTATCTACGTATGTACATGTAGGTATAACGAGTCTTTGTAATTTTAATTGAGAGAAGTTAAAAATTTTTATACAAGCAAAAATTACAAGATCGTAAGCATAACTCACTAGTTTTAGAACGTGGTTCGCGGGGTCCATCAACCGTCACTTTGATGGCTTTCATGTAGGTTGCGACTTGTGGAGGATTCGTGGCCACGGTGATGGTAAGAGTGAAGCTTTTACCTGAAAATGTCAAAAAGGATTAAAAAATCTTTGCTTTAAATCTAAATTTTCAATTGTACCCCAAAAAAGAAACCAACTTGTCTCTATGTAAGCTTCGCTAAATAAAATAATGTTTCAATTATTTGAAGAAAATGTAGTTTCGGGGCTCAATGAGAAAGTTCCAACTTCCACCGGAAACTGTAATATCAGTTGTACGGGTAGTTGCGTCCGTTTTTAATTTGCATATCTACATTGAATTTTTTGATTGCGGTTGTATTTTTAATTGATAATTCTGCAACTAATTTGGTTTTTTAGAAGACTTTCTAAAAGTTTATATAAATTTATATTTTATTTTGCGCTCTTAACATTTGCTAGTATTTTTTACAACAACTTACCTCTCCCACTTCTGCCCACAAATCGGAGATCGTTAAATTTAGCCACTTGGTCCTTCATTGTAGCTTGCCCGTTTCTTAACTCTGCACAGAAGTTTTCATCGTTGCCAGCTCTAATGGTGACCAAGGTTCCATCGCTGACATCACCAAATGCAATGACCTGCACTTTTAAAAATTGCATTAAGTACTAATAACAATATAGCTGTGTCAATAATTTTTTACACCATAACATTTGGACCACTTTTAAAAATAATAATGTCAGTTTTAATTTAATTTTTAAAATAATTTAATTTGAGATATCCTTGCTAGCAAAATTTGTTTGATGATGACAAACTCTTACCTTAAAAGCTCCCGGAAGGGTTTTATTAGATCTCCAGTGATTAGGCAATACCGAACAGAGGAAATATGGACTGCCCGTTTTAATTAACTCATTTGCAGGGTGCTTGCTCAAGATATGTGAAAGTGCTTGGTCAGTCCACCAATAGTCGTTGTTGTCGGAAGAGGTCATCTTTCCACCCTTAAGCAACGTCATTGAACTGGCTGTGACTTACAACTTTAACATTGATGAGAAACATACGATTCCCCAAACTTTAAAACTTTATTTTCCTAAAATCCACACTGAAGTTGGACAAAACTCTGGAGCGATTAAAAACTTTGGGTGAATCCAAAGGAACTGCGGGGCGAAGGAAAAATCGGTGATAAAATTTCATAAAGTACACCTGCTTGATTAGTATGACTGTATCCCGTCAGTGTCTTGGAGGAGGCAATTTAAATAATGACCTACCCAAGGGCCTGTCTAAATCGACTGATGTTGGAGAAGCTGTGGCTCCAACAAGTAATTTGTTTCTGTGGGGTTGCTGCTGCTGTAATTTACCTCCCTATAATTTCTGCTTCCCCACAATGCTCTTGCCAGTGCCACTCATGTAGCAGCAATATAATGCTTTTTACCCACTCTTTCCCTGTAGCTCCACAGTTTCTCCTGAGTTTAGTTTAGAACACTCAAATAGTATTTTGACATAATATACCAGATAGAAGAACAAGCAATGTATTGGATACCGGCGGAAGGGCAATCTTGCACGTCCAAAAATTGAAGCGCATTATAAACTATAAAACTATGAACTAATGATGAGTGTAATAAGTTTTTATACAAGTATAAAAATCTATATGAACATACACGGTGTACATATGTATACGATCTCGTCTTACATGCGGTTTGCGGTTTTGGGTATAAGAATATATGTACATAGATAAGAATATTTATATATAGATAGGAATATGTACATACATACAACATGTATAATATATGCATGTGTATATTAAACACATGGTTTAATACTATATACATATATAATTATGTTGTATGTTATTGTTATGTACTCTCGTATAAATTCAATGTATATTTCGGAACTTACAGGAAAGCTGGGTTTTTCAGCGAAACAGTCAGCTGAATTAATGTTGACACAAGTTGTAGAAATATTTACTGCATTCAAGTGGTTCTTATTGTAAATTGTATACATACATAATTACATATATCCACACATACCAAGTACCTGACTATAGTAGTCTGAGTTGCTAACGAAAGTATAAAACTATACGGTAGACTGTCAAATCATAGGTGGACTTACATGAGACGGTTGCTAAAAATTACAAATAATTAAAGAATGACCTGATAGCTTCATCCAGCCTGTTCGAATTGAATACTAAAAAATAACATTGTTAATAAATGCAATTATTTTTCCGAAAGGCTGTGTAAACATTAGCTAAATTATACTCCATATGCCTACAATGACAAACGTCAATACATCCATCGTACAGAAATAATCTAAATGTCGTTATTATTATAAATATAGCAATATTGCGCTTATACCTAGTTAGTTTAAATTGCAAAGGGGCTAAAAATTTAAAGCGCATAATGTTACAAGATTTGTAAAACCTTTGCGGATTTAAATGAACTGAGTTAATCTGCTGGAAATAATATCCTTTGTTCAAAAAACTCTTACGTGTTATTAGCAATACGGCACTTATCCGTTGCTTGGTTCAATTACAACGGTTCTTCACGGGGTCTGGAAGACATAATATATATACATATACAAAGAATATAGTTATGTAGCTTTTAGCTTTCACCCACGATAACACTGGTAATGTTAAATTCCCATCTGTAATAATTGCCACCGCTTGCACAGCTATTGAGACAGGTGTGATAATGTTTGCGTTCATTTACCATTTTATTTGTGGATTGTGGAGGATGCGGAGCCAGCGATGAGTGTTGTGTGTACTTATGTATATAAGTAATGACACAGCTACAGAGACATTACGTGCAACAAATGAGCCTATTATTCCACACAAACAGCCCCATAACATATTTTTATGTTGATGAGAATAGGTGTGTAGAATGGCATAGTAAAATGATTGACTACCTTGTGTGGGAAGCGAATAAGGTGTCGGTTTCGGGTTAGACCGACGGATTTGATTTTCTCTAGGGTCTGATCTAAAACGTGTAAATACTGGTGGTTAATGTGGTGAACCAATCTATTTGACCTCGGTTGACCCATCGAGATCAGCCGCAAAATTAGTAGTAAAAGAGTGCAGATGCTTCATAGTACACATAACGCTTGTGTATATGCACCACATACAAGTTGACACATATTACTTTATGTGTTGTGGTATTTTTTCTATCAATATTTTTCGACATTTGAAGAACAACAAATAATCAATAATAATAACAATTGCTGGGATCATATATACCATACATTAAATATTTACTACACTAAATAACATTCAAAGAGAATAATAATAAATAATTCTTTAAATTATATTATTAAATTTAATTTAAATGCAACTAAATAAATTCTTAACTTGAATTCATATGGAGAATATACTTCTTTTCATACGCTTAAGTACAGTGTGTCCATTTAAATTAAAAATATTGAGAAATTTATGAACGGATGCTGTGGACTGCAGTTCTACTAATATTCGTCTATTATTACTATAACGAGATTATGACAAGAAGATCATATTATGTCCCACATGATACAAATAGTTCTCATGTACATAATATCATTTCTTACTTTTTTTTGTTTATGAGGATAATCATTATATGTATATAGTTTCTTTCTTAACAAACAACATGTATCTACATATATTACCTATGTATCCTTAGTAGAACGAAGCTTCTCTGTCCGGCCTACTGTCTCATAAAATGCAATTAGGATTATGCATTGCTCCCATTTCTTCCTCAAATTCTTTTGTGGCACAGATGCGGTTTGGGCTACGGACTTCTCATCCAAAACCTTTTTCGACACTCTGTGCCTTCCGTAAATGCATCCAAGATTACGTACACTTTCAGATTATATATCTCCTTCTTTGACAGTAATAAAACCGTGTTTAAAAGTTTGTAGTATATGTATGTACATATCGTCAGCGAAGGATCAAAAAGTACCAATTCATGTGTTGAAGGGATAGAAATAGGTACTTTGGGATCCTTACATGGGACCATATACAGAATTCACGGAGAGAAACATAATAAGGAAATCCACTATAAGCATTGGCCATTTTCCTTAGGAAAATCGTTCCGATATTTTCCTTTTTATATTATTAACGCATTCATGATTGATTATTAGAAAGAAATTATAGAAAATATTAAATGAATAAAAATAACTGGAAAATAAACCATTAATAAATTACCTAAAGTCTGTAGTGGTTTTAATAAAATAATAATTCGGTACATTTTGTGGATTGTAAACGATTCAATTGCGCTTGTATACTTTTAGTATTTCGGGTGGTTATTTAAAAACAATAAAAGGCAGTCGACAACGAGTCCAGGAACTTTTTCCTTTGCATCCGGAGCAACTGGCGACATCTCTCCGTTGCATTTCAAAATAAATAACGTTCTCCTATTATCTATTGTGAAACTCCTTGGGAAAGTCGGAAGAGTCTCTTGCTTGCTTTGCTAAAACTTTGCTAAACGCTTCAAAAGGTGATGAATAATTTATTTTGCTTCAAAGAGAACAATTATTCCTTCTGTCGCTTGCACTTTCTCCGACCACTTTTCCCATCCAACCTCTCGTAACAAAAAGAATGTTTAATTATTACTTCTCCCTCTCCCACGCTTATTGCTGATCGTGAGATGGATTCTCTACAGATGTCCCGTCCCGTCAGGCACAGAAATGCAAATTAAGTTAAAAATTATGAAAGATTTATGAAAAATTAGCAAAGAATATGTATATTGTCAAAGTTCTTTAAATGTCTGGAAATATTCTGGTGTCGTTTGAGTGTCTTGGCATAACATCTTGAAAATTGAACTTAATTTTCCTGCCTGCACAAATTCCTGCCATCGAACGAAGGGATGAGACTGTATGCACGCTAAAGATTTAATAGACTAACAGAGCCTCTTGAAGTGCAGTCTTTTGTTATTCTTGCTATTCGCTCAGGGCTTTGAAACGGCTTATGTAATTCAGGCCGTCGCCATAACCATTTGAAAAATTGAGATGTCTTATTATCACCACTTTTTCATACGCACTTGTTATCCTTTGAGATATTCAAAGAGCTTTGCCCTTGATGAAGCTATTCCGGAGGATCTTCTTCTGGCTTGTTCGTTTATTTCCACCGTTTCATATGAACATTCATTATAGTTTTCTTTTGCCTATCCCCATTAACGATATGAGAGTATGCATAATATAATAATTTTGCAGTGATAATAATTTTATTGTATAGCTTATGTTGGGGGTTTGAAATCTTGAATCGGAAAAATGCTGAAATGTGTGTCTCGTTTGAAGCTTTAAAAGGTTAGTATGAGCGTAAAATTTTGATTGCAGCAGTCTTCCTAAACTACAATAAATATGAAGGTAGGTTCTTAAGAATCTACTTCTACGGCCCGTATTCTAGTTTTCCTTTTGGCAGCATCTTGTTGTCCTCTGAATTCAAAATGTTTGTCCCTATAGCCAAATGCCCATCCGGAGTGCTATAATACTAAAAATGATATTGTGTTGTTTTTATTTCCTTAATAAAATTATGTTTACAACTTTTTTTAAACATGTCATGGGTTCAGTGATGAAGATTTTCCATTGGAAAAATGTATGTTTAAGAAAGTTCAATACAAAATTTAATTTTTTTAGCTTTAATTTTTATCTTACCCAAAAAACTTTATTTTTCATGAATTTTATTTTATTGATTATTCTTTGATTATCTTCCCTACAATACCATGAACGGAAAAGGGAGAAGGGAGACTACAATATATTTTTAGAATATTGTAAACCACGCTCAATGAAACTAATTTCATGAAATTCATTATGTGCTTATAATGATTACTCCTTTAATTTACTACAGAAATTAAAGCCTAATGTACCAAAATTGCGAAACTTTTTGAATAATTATTTTTGTCTATTTAAATAATCGGAAATATCGGAATTTAAATTCTCTGTGTATCAAAAAGCATGAAATAAATAATTTCATTGCATATGTAGTTAGTTTGGGAATAAAATAAATGTTTTATCTGTAACTCAAGAATCTTCATTAAATACTACAAAAATCCTATGGATGGGATCCCCAAAGATAATTGTGCGGGGTTCAAACCCCGCTCGCGAAAATTCGAACTCACCGTCAGTCTCGCTTAATTACATTGCAAATATCAATGAGATCAGCGCGCACAGCTTACAGCTCAGTGTCGATGGGGAACATCGTGGGGAAGAACGCGGAGTTATGGCGTCAGCGGCTGACGCTTGCGCCCTCTGCTGCCTTCAGTTTACAGGTGCCTTTATTCTCTGCTGTTATTTGGTGAGAACGTTAAACGGAGTTTGAAAACGCTTGTTCATTATTGTAACTTTGTAACACAACAAATATTTGAAGATCTCGTGTCCCGTGTTTTCTGCACTTATTGGGCATGTCACACTACCAATCCCGAATTTTCGTGAAAAGCCACGCAAATTTATGCTAATGGTAAACAAACTTTCGTTTATAAATTATAGGTACAAATCGGATTGTGGTCTTGGGCGTTCCACGAAATGTATACAGCCATGCCGAAAACCTTCGCTTGGGAGAAGCTCTTGAGGACTTATGGCGCTCATTATGACGACTGCGTGGATCGCAGCGGGAGTTTTGAAATTGTGATGAAACCATGGTCGCTGTGTCCTAACAATTACACCATGCCATGTGTTCCCGTCATTGCTATAATACTTACTATTATAAATTTTTTCTGTGGAACCTCCTGCATTTCCAGACCGAAGTCTCAAAAGATGTACACAATGGTAATTAGCTTATGTCAAGTTTTTAAACACTTTTATAATTTAATTAAAAATATATGGTCATTAAATTTTTATGATTGCCAATTGTAAGTTTTAGACTATAAATTAAGTATGTTATGATCTCAGGTAGCCAGCAGCACAACTTGGCAATTTATCTTCACAATCATCGCACTCGCATTCACATCGTACTATTTTCATAATGACATACGCGCCTTGGAGCGGGAAATGGAACGCGACCTTTCGAAGGCATCCGCGGTGTCGAGTCGCTGGCAGTTGACACAAATAATTGTAAGTGATCGTTTATTTTTATTCAACTGAAAGTACATGGCATTCAATATTTTAATTTTTGTCATTAACATTTCTGTACGTTAACACATTCACATGTAAACAGCATAAATGTTGCGGTCTCAAGAATGGTCCTTTCGACTGGAAGAATCTTGGAAATTTAAGTGATTTTCCGGAGTCATGCTACCCCAGTCAGGTTGGAACTATTTTATTCTACAATAAATACATAAAACAAATCTTTGATCCAAATCCAATGACCTTTTGACTTATACAGCAAAGAAACAATGATACTCGAGCAGTTTTCAAACAACCCTGTTTCTCTAAGGAATATTCCACAGTAAAGTTCTGGGCCGCATTTGAAATCGGACTTCTCGCTTCGGGTTTGATTACTGCTGTACGATAACTACCATAATACTTTGTTATTTAATTTGAATTTGTTAAACTTATTGTATAAAAGAAGTAACTGGTTTTCAATTTTATTACAGATATTTTTTCTGTGCCTGGCAACAGCTATTCACGGGGGATCGCGAGGAAATTTAAATAGTGCGGGGCGAAGAAGCGCTAATGCAGCGACAGCCGATGTATTTTTTGTCACTAGTTCAAATCATCGACATGGCCACTTCCAACATCGACTCAGTCCCAACAATAAAGCAAATCTACCGATTGAAGACTCCGGCGGTTTCCACGTCCATCCTCAGCAAGGAATGGAATCTGCTCTGATGTCCCGCGCTGAATCTGGCGGAGATCAGCGGCTTGTCAATAAGAATTAATATTCATACATTCATTTGGTCCTTATATTAATGCGTATTAATTCATATAAATTTAAAAATAGTCAATAAAATGTAAATGCAAAAACTTTAAGCTTTAACAATCATATAACTATATGAATATAAAATAAATGTAATTATAATATAATTATTAATTATTTAATTTAAATATAATTAAATGTATAATAATTAATATTATTCTATTTGCCCTATCTCTATGTACAACGTCCATTAGAATTAACTGGCTTTACGTAATTTTAATGCAGTTAAATTAATTCAAGCGGCATTGTAAAGGTATTGAAAATGTGATGTCCCTGATTTTCAAATATTTGCGGGTCAAGTTTAAAATCTTCGAACAGATTTTTAAAGTTCGAGAAATTATAATCTGAAAGTCATTAACTAATAACGGTACACATATTTTGATATTTCCTAATGAGAAAACATGAATTTTGAAGAAAAAAATGAAATTTTATAAAAACTGAATCCCATTTGTCTGCAGAGTATTGTTTTATTTTATTTTAAGTTACGCATTTGAAATGGAATTAGGCATCACAAAATGTTTGAACGCCTCCTTAGTCGTGAGTTTGCATATGTACATAAAAGCATAAATACAAACTGGTCGGAACAAAATGGCTATTTGACATTGTCGGAAGAAAGTACAGTGGCAGTGCAGTATGTAATTAAATCAAGTTTAGCGTAATAAATCTGAATGAGTTCGCTTATTTTGTAGATTAATTTCTTAATTTTTATGATTATTTAATTTTCCAACTTTGTTTTTTCCGCTTTAATAGAGTGTCAAAGGACAAAAATGAGAGTGGACGTGGCTTTAATCAACGATTTCATTCGGAAATTGGACCGCGGGTCCACAGTTCACAATAGAAAGGTAAGATCATCTCTATGATATTTTAATAATGATTAATTTAATTTAGTCTAATTTTATTCACTAATAATTAGTGAATAAAATTTAATAATAACTGCCGGTTTGTGCAAGGAAAACGGTTTATAAAAAATATTTAATGACAAACAAAAATTTAAAAAAACAGTAGTAATAAAAATATTTTTGAATTGATATGCTTGTTGATGATGTTGACCTCTTGAATAGAAAGCAAATTTTATAAACACCAATGACGGAAGGGGATGACACAATACATTTTATTGTGTATTTATTTAATTTCATGCAGGTAATTTCCTTCTTTGAAGCTCTGGTGAGGGCCAATGGTGGGAAGAAACTCTCTACGGCGCTGACCCTCCAGCGAAATCCTCGGTCAGCTGGGTTTTTAGATATGTGGATGCGGAATTGTGTGGGCTGGCAGGTTTCCCACAAGGAATTCCCGCAATTAAATATGACTCGGTAAATTGTTTGTTTGATATGAACGAGTGGGTTTAAATCCATTGTTGGAGCATACAATCTGTGCTAAATAATGGACAGGAAGTCGAATTTAATAACTTGGTTCTGGAAAATCTGTAGCAGAAATATTTAATGATAACAAATTCCAAGTATAACATACTGTCAGCCTTTTTCGCGTTTCTGACTATTCATTTAATCAAAATTGATGCTTTCAACAACATTGCAGAACAACGAGAACCGAGATACTGGAGGCAATGATAATTACTCTAATCGAGATCCTGTCCATGCAGAAAGCCGAGCACGGCTGGGCAACCCTTGATGCTTTGGTCAATTTGTTTTACAAGTGTCATCGCTTGCTCTTGAACGATGCGAATCAGAGTCAGGCTCTAGAATGTGGGTTTATTTTAAGTAATTATTATTTATATTGTGTAATCATGAATCTCGGAATAATTATGTGCTCACCGGAACACACCAACTTATATCATAACCTGAACCCTAAGAGCATGCATGTTTGCCAGTTTTATTTTCGTGATTTATTCTTTATTCTAATGATTATTTTGGTTCGGTTCGGAATATTGTTGCTCGTCACTGTTCATTTCGCGGATGTGGAACGGAATTTTTACTCCTCAGATACATAATATATTATAAGGAATGCATTATGTTGCTTATAAATATCTTCCATATAAGTATATAATTATTTATACTTGCAGAACTGATATAAAATTATTCCTTCGTAGAAAACTAATCATTAATTTTATGATTTTATTACCCGTGGCTAATTTGGTTTCCCGTTTACCTCTTTACATGGAAATCATTTTATATTCCAATTCTAGCAACTGCCTCTATTGCTATTGCTACGAATTGTTGTGACATTTGTAATTTTAATAATTAATAAATTATTATAATACAATCATTAGATTGCGAGGATCTCTTGGTGAAGACGTGCGACAAGATCACATTATTTTTAATCTGTGAACTTGAATATGTGGAACGACAGGATGCTTTCGATATAATGGCTGTAGCCAAAAACCGAGATTTCATCGACTCTGTCCTCTTATTTTACACCTTCATGGTTGACCGGCATTCGTCTCTCCTCCCTCTGGACCCCGCGAGACCTCTTAGGATGATCCAAGCCCTATCGATTTGTTTATTCCAACAGACTGTAAGTTTATAAATAGAAAGTTGAACCTTGTTTTTCGTTTTGAAAAAAAAATCCGATTGGTGTGGATTACCCGGTGAAATTGGTTTTTTCCCACTGGCAAACAACAAAACTTTGTTGTATCTTGCATCTTCTAGAATATTCTTTGTCCCAAGTCCCATGTAAACATATGTTTTGTTGTTAAAACCTGAATTCTTTGTTCTGTAGTTCGTTTGTAATTTGTAACTTGTGGTTTCTGTATTTTCGTGTAGGTGACCTTTTTTTCTTTTCTAGCCTCTTATGTACTGCGACGAAATTTTCTGGAAAGCATCCGTCCTACTTCCTAAGCTCGCCGCAATGAACATAAAATCGCTCGGAGAGTTGTCGATGAAATTGGGAAATTTATGTCAACAGGTAATTGCTTCTGCTACACCGAAAGGCCATTTGGTTGAAGTTATCGGCGTCTGCGGAATCGATTTCGAAATATTTAACAATTTAGAGTAGAAATAGAAATGGTTTTGTGAAGTAGACTTCAAGTGAGTGGAAAATTGAAATTTGATGTCGACATGGGTAGATTTAGAAATGTTGAATTATTTGAATTTGAAGCATCTACACTAAGTACAGATACTATAATTTAGAAAGGCATGTGAATTCTGAATTGTGTCCGTTTAGGATTTAAAAATCGGGTTCCTGATTTTAAATTTAATTTTTCGCTGTTCTGGTCACGTTAGTGTTTTGTAGGGATTTATGATTGAATTTTGACATCATATCTCAATCAATAATGTGTCCATTGACCATAATAATATTTTTGATGTACTTCAATATTTTTAAAATTCAAATGAAACTTGCAACTGCAGCCTCGTGTTGCGGATTGTGGAAGACAATGACGAAATTCTGATATGATTTTACATTTTATACACACAGACTCACATTTGGAGATCTATCGATTGGAAGTCCGAAGCGGTTTTGTCCATGCTCTCAGACTTTATTCAGATGTTCAGTCAAGTGGAAATTCGGCCGAATTTGAAGCTTTATCTACAAGTGCTAGTGCAGATCGTTAATAAAAAAACGAATAGTTGTGACGGGAATCCAGGAATTCCAGCAAGAAGCAATGCTGTATTTGCTCTCGGTCACCTTGTGCAACGTTTCCACGAGGATCTTCAGGAGTAATTAATATTTTAGTACTACAAAGTGAATTACGGTGAAGGAGTAACTAATGAACATCACTATTTAATCTCCTAGTGCATGATCAATTTAATTAAAGAGATGTTTATGTACTATCTCTTTTTAAAACTGTTACGAAAACGCAGGAATGAGGTAATCGACTGCATTATAACTTTGAGAACTCTCCTTAAAGAGCCAGTTCTTTCTGAGGATGCCGTTTTCAGAGAAAATGTAATTGGAGCAATTGCTCGGATTTCACGTCATGTCCTGGAACCGTCTTCCCTTGGGGAGGTATCTGCTTTTCATTTCGGTTTTTGTAATTTATTTTAATTCTGTTGTACCAGTTTGTCTTACATTGACCTTCAGTATTTCCAGAAACTCCAGGCACGACAACTGGAAACTTTATGATCTTGTGAAAAAAAATTTAAATTATATTCAAGGTTGTCCCCCTCCTACATAATTCTATGCCTTTGACATCCGACGTGGAGGAGAATATTCCAGTCCTCCAGTTCTGGACTGTGTGGTTCCGAACTCCACAAGTCATCCCGACTTACTTGCCAGGGCTTCTGCAAGGCTTGACAAGATTGGTTAATCTCCAATCTCCTAACGGTAAGTTTTGAAAATAAATACTCGGAATTCTGAATTGTAATTTTTCTTGAGTAATTACGAAAATTACTCTTTTTTTGAAATAATATGTTTAAATATAAAAACTCGTGTACTTGAATTTATATAAAATTATTTGACCATTTATGCTTTTTGACACATGGTTGTCAATCATTTTGCCATCTTATTCAAAATGAGTTTGGATTAAAATGACTTCTCATTTATCCCCACAGAGAAAATATCCTCCCTCGTAACGGATCTGCAGAAAAAACTCCAACGTTATTACCCAACGGAGCACTCGCTGTTTCAGCAAAAATTGAAATTCTCTGACGATACGTGCAGTCCAGTTACTGCAAGTGCATCAGCCAAATCCATGGTATATGATTCAACACAGTTGGACACGGCATTATGAATGCCCTTCAGTATTGTTACTTTCCCCGTCGTGTTTCTCCCCACGTGCTTGCAATTTGAGATCGCTATCTGTAAATGACTTGTTCGCTTGACTGACTTGCTTGATCGTCCAGACATTGATTGGTAAATGGATTCCATAAAGTAGAAAACATAGTATGTGTAGAATATTAAATTGCAAAAATGGAAAATGTGGAATTGAATAGTTTAATGATCGTATAGTGAATTTGTTGTTTATAAAGCATTATTGATAAGAGATGCAGTAACACCCATTCCAATAGCGTTGCAAAATTATATAATATTAAAGATCTGGAGGCAAAGACGTCAGACAATAAGAGAGCTCAATTCAAGGTCTTGAGGTCAGGCCAATGCAAGTTCTCTTGGAGTTCCTGAAAGGCATTCACGCAGCAACACAAGTGTGGTGGTGTGACAAGTGATATTAGAATTGAAAGTTTATAGTGTTATAGGTTAGGTTTAGGAATGCAGTTATTTGATATTGAAAAAGTTTTCGGTTTAACTTCCTGTGTCGTGACTTTCACTACTTGAAGTTTTATTAGGTTTAGAGGGCAATGAAATTTGTACGAAAGGATGAAATTATAGCATGTATGTTGTTAAATTGTAATGTATTGTTAAAAGAAAATTAATAAAAAGGAAATAAATAAATTCTTTATAAAAAATAAATGTCTAAAAACTATATCATGTAGCGTATAAAATATGAATAATGCTTAAGCAATAGTAAATAGTAATAATAACTATAAGTAAACTTGACCTTGTATTGATCAACCGGTATTCTGCAGTCCCGCCGGATTTATTGTTATTACAGTTACATGCTTTGTATATGCTTGTATAGTAGTATACTTGTGTATGTTTAGCTTTTAGCTATGCGGTAATAAGTTATAAACATAGTTACATATTGCAATTGTGCTTGCTACGTACATTTGTTTTGTGTTGTTGCATCTCCACAGCTACGGCAATAATAAATCCTTGTTTGATGTCTTGGAGGAACTTCATGCTGTCGTGTGTAACATTTATGATTCGGAAGTCGCATGCTAAGAGTTACTTTAAGAATTTAATACTGTTGAAAGGATCCCTTCATTAATGCCCAAAATTCGTTTTCACGGGGCCTGACACGATGAAATATAGATACTGAGTTTGGCTCCGTTGTCTTTATTGAATTTCAGTGTTACAGAGGTGCAAAATAAAAAATACTGTACGTCCATATATGTTATATTCAATCAGAGAGAACGAAAATTTATTTATTTACCTATATGAAATGCTCGCAGTACGGAAATAATAAATATCAGCGCTTTGCCCTTCAGTGTTTTAATTAAAACTCGGAATTAGTTTGAATTTTGTCCATTTCTTATGTATGTATGTATAAAGCCCAGCTGTTAGCCAACTTTAAATCACAATTTCTACTCAAAAGTTATCATCTAGTGTTATAAAAATTTGGTGCTCCTTAGTTGCTTTAAAAGCAAAAAGCTTCAGTCATTTAATGACATTTTTATGATGAAATTATACTTGAAATAGTTGGAAGCAGCCGGTGTTTAATTTATAGTTCTTATAGTCTAAAGCTCTAGAGCAATGTTTCTTTAATGTGAATTTTATCTTTGATTACTTCAGCACGAAGATTGCCTTTGTCTTGTCAAGGTCTCGGAAAGTCGATTTCCTTGCGAAAAAAACTTTCTTTTATATTTCACAATGAGAACAGTTTGAGAAAGAATTTTGAACTTCAACTTATGAGCTTTCTCCTATAGGGACACAATTTCCAGCATAAATCAAAAGGGCCGCAAGGTTGTTGCACTTCCAAGGTTTCCATATAACGATCAACCCCTCATGGGTGTGGGAGAAGCAATAAGTTGACGTTCATTATGTGTGCGCTTCTTGGTACCATCTTTTTAATTTGTGAAGTAACGAAGCTTGTTGTTGCAACTTCCTTAGCTAAAAACAAATTAAATTCTAAAATTAAAATTCTAAAAGTATTAAAAAAATATCTTCTAAATTCTAAAACATTTTTAAAAATTGCAATTTAAAATTACAACTTTCATGATTTATATTTTAATTATTGCAAAAATTAATAGAAATCATATTCAAAAATTTATTTCAAATTATTCTAAACACCTTTTGTAAAATTATTTTTAAAACCTTTTGTAAAATTATTTTTAAAACCTTTTGTAAAATTATTTTAAAAACTTTTTTAAATTCTTTTTAAAACATTTTTTAAAATTTTATTTTTAAAATCTTTTTTAAAATTTTATTTTTAAAATCTTTTTTAAAATTTTATTTTTACATTTTTTTTAAACTATTTTAAAAATCTTTTTTAAAATTTTATTTTTAAAATCTTTTTTTAATTTTATTTTGAAAATCTTATTTTAAAATATCTTTAAAAATTTCATTTTGATATAATTTAACTTAACCATAACGCTATAAGCACTAATACTCATGCCATTACACATCCGCATTCATCCCTGGAATTTTAAAGAATCGTGGATTTGCAACATGAATATCAAACTTGCTGATCAGTGATCACAAAGGATAAGGATTCCTCAGGATTGAATAATTTCAGGAGTAAAATCCATTTTGAATATATTATCGACTGTGCTGTGTTAAAGTTCTACAGGTTTTCAACCTTCTTTTTACTATAGAAAATGATGCCCAAGACCTTGCAATGCATATTGTCCGAGTGAGTGAGTACTGTGTCCTATTTTCGTTTTGGAAGATGTAAAGATAAAAGAAGGCATGAAAAATGACGCCGCGACTTTTCGGCAAAGCAGAAACCTGGTATGATGGACTATCTGAACAACGTGCATATTGCCTAATATTATGCTAATTCCATTAGGCAGCTAGACGATATTGGCTTGATGCATCTATATATACATGTATAAGTACCTATGAATATGGTATAAATATGACATAGAGCAGGTTACGAAAAGAGAATTATCTGCCGTGACTGGCGTACTTGGATCCTTGAGGGATTCCAAATCTCCCCACACATACAAAATGAAGATAAAAGATAAAAGAGCAGACACACTTGTTCGGAAATACGTCAATCCTGATTTTTATGCACGTGTGAATATGAGAATGAATATAAAATTTTTCCAACACTGCAAGCTTTTCTGACATTTATCCACTTTCCCACAGAAAACTTTTATCCACCAAGAAACCAGACTCTTTAACATAACAAAAAATACCTCAAAATACTTCAACAATAAACTACAAAACAAAATCACGCTTTATAAATGTTAAATATTTTTTTTTACTATTTACATTATATTACGATATATATTTTATCTACAGGTCTCGGGGGAAAAATATTAATTTTTAAAGCGGAAATAATTTTTGAATATGATTTTTTATTTTAGGACATGAAGTACTATTTAAAAATAATTTAAATAGACACCGGTGACTTGTGATGCCGCTTGTGGAAAAAAATTCATTTTAATTTGCAATATTCAGAACGTAGACCACAATAATTTATTTTACATTCAAGTCATATTAGAACTTACAATGCTGATACACAAAATAAAAAGTTTATCCTATATCTGGTTACAATTTCAGGTCCGAGTTTCAAGTCTCATACTAACCATGTAAAGTATGTTTTGTTATTTCCTGTTTATGCAGTAACCTTGCTATTCCGATGAATGGGTGGTGGGAATGTAATGAGCTTGGAAAAAGCTGATTTTATGGTATTATGTACTTTGTCCGTCCCTTTAGTGTCACAAGCTCTGAAAAGATCGTATATAAATCCACGTATTTTCCAGGCAATTCCATTCACTGACCTGTTCACTGTCGAGAAGATACGTCCCACTTTCCCCACGAAATCTCTCGCGGGTGTGACCCAGTAGAGTAAGAGGCTATAAGAACTGCTGCAATTTCCTTGAAATAAGCTCTGCAATAATGGACGCGTTGCTAAAAGCAAGAAGTTTTAGGATCTTCAAGCCAAGTTTATATGTATAATAAAAACCCAAGAATTTCCGGATCTTCAGGCTAGTTTACGTTGCGGAAAATAAAACCCTCCAAGGATCTTAAGGAGTTTGCATAAGAAAATAAAAGAATTTTCCCATCGTTACGTTGCAAGTTTTCATAAGAACGTAAAAGAATTTTAGGATCGTTGCATGCTTGCATAAGAATTTAAAACAAATCTGGATCGACAGCCATTTTCATAAAAAATATACGAATTTCAGGATCCTCAAGCAAATTTTTATAAAAAAATACGAATTCTCAGGAATTTTCGTCTTTAAAGTCGATGTTAAACAGAAGTTGTCCCAAGGCCAAGGTAACATGTACTCTACGCTGTTTCTGAATGAAAACACGGTGGGTTGCTAAAAGCAAAAATTGTCAACATTGTGAACTTTGCATAAGGGAAACTTTGGATTTTGGGACAATCCTTGAAATACGCAATATTTTTCCGCTTTCACCAATATTTGTCCTGCGAGAGTATGTAAACAGCTTTTGTGACGGTTGGCCATGTTTGCCGCATGGTAAATTTTCAATGGTAATAAGTACCAAGGCCAATATAAGGTGAATGTAGTACATAAACATATGTATATTACAATGCAAATAAACCTATGGTAATAAAAATAAACTTACCCAAGTGCTTTCTCTACAGTAATAACGAACGCATATATGTACATATGTATAACTCCATACAGAAACTCGGTGTATATACTTCCGCAATAAATCTGAAGCTCATGTACAAACATAAGCCCCGTGGTATTAGAGGCAAGCAAAGCTGCATGTATGTGTACTACATGTTTACACATTAACAGAAGAATAACACCCATTTATCTGGAAATAGTAGGAGAATCCATCAGTGAAATTGACTACGAGTAAAGCTCATACAATGATAATCCACCGGTCCAGCAGCCCAGCTGCAGTGTTTAGTAATGCTATAGCTCATAATAAGCCTCCCTTTGTATTCTCCAGATTAAACTGTCCACCGACATTGAGATTTAGTCCTTTTTTATTACTTCTAAGCTTTATCAAGCACGGCCATATGGAGTGGCTACACAGAATAAAAGCGTTGCTAAATTCCGGCATTATCAGGATCTGCAGGAAAGAAATTAAAAATAAAAAGAAATTTAGACTTTCTGCATTACGGAATTTCAGACATTTTTCTGTGCAGAGCCTAAAATTTTGCATTGTAGACTAATTAAGCTATTGTACTAGTGGGAAAAATATCTTTTAAAAATTCTTGCGGTCTAAAGTTGGAAATATTGCGTCGTACAATTTTTTTTATAATTCATCCTTTTCAACCAAAATTGACAAATTGTCGTTGAAAAGATAAATATTAAACCTGCACAGTTCCTAAAACTCAAGAACGGCGACATTTATTCACAAGGTATTTTACAAATATTCAAATGCAAAACTATGAAGTTTAAAAATGACGTTTTTTTACCATCAGTGTAGCGCATATACAGCAAGCAGAATCCCACTGCCGAAAAACTGCTGTTTTATTGATTGAAATGAAAATACTCCACAGTTTCTATCGCAAAAGTGTTTTTGCAATGGTAAATAAACGAGATATTTACGAATAACGAGACTTTTACATTCCGCACTTTAAAAATAATACTTTGAAGTTGTACTCATTCATTTTATCAACTGAGTAGATTGTTGCACTCGTGTCTCTTCAATGACAAAATACTGTTGAAAAATCTTCGTGCATCAATTTACATAATAATTATTATTATTATGTTTACCTAACAAATAGAATTCTAAGTGGAAATTTCAAAATGGGACGTATTTTGTGCAAAGCAGGGTACACAAACAGAATTAACAGCCTTGGGCTGGTGAAAAATTATTTTTAAATTCGATATCCTGCCACGGAATGATCCATTAAAATTTAATGACGAACAAACAGGGCTTTAATAGTATTTATATTTGCCACTTGATATTATGAGATTAGCCTTAATTTAATGCTTCCTTCCGGATATTAAGTGTCTCCAATGCAGGATTATAGGATTGGATGTAGGATTATTCACCTACGGTTATGTACAGCTAAACAAATAAATTACTGGGGCAACTCTGATTTATGCCTTGTTGTAAACTAAGGTCAATATTTGTTTATTAGTTATGAGCTATCAAATAAAAAATAGAACGCGAGCATGCTCGAGACTATACTTATAGTATTTACTTTTAATATTTCATAATTAAATTCAGCTGAATGTCTGGAGCTGCCTGAAGGCATTATAGGCAAATATTTGAATGAAAAGTTTAATAGTGTAATAATTTTTTGAAGATATTTCCCATATACCTAGTTAATATTTGTATTACATAAACGTGCGCCAACAAAATTTCCGAGACCTTCAAACATCTAACCTCTAAAGAATATACTATCAAAAAATTAAGACAGTTTTCAAGATCCAGAAAACGTTTTTATTATTAAACGTATAGTTAGTTGTAGATAGACAGTTGGAAATAAATTAGTTTAAGCCAGCAAGTCCTGCCATAAAATCAGACGGGGGAGAGCACCCGAGATGCACGCACATTGATTCTCCAAAGTTTGGCCCACATGTGCAAGCACCGTTGAAAGTTGAAGCTTAAGAATGAATTCGCTTTAATAATATACAATGCACATATATTAACTCAGAAAGGCAAGAATGTACATACTAAATAGAAAGTTTTCTTTTGGCAGAAAATGATATTAGGATAGAAAGTTGCTGTGAAAAAATAAAAATATATATATAGGAGCTTTGTCCTGAATATTTACACGGAAACAACTGCTTTAAAATTCTTGCGACTCCCAAACACTTTCCCACGAGGGTCGTTTGCTCCACGTGTTTGTTATTCACACTAAACTTCACTTTTGCACGGTCGGCAATGAAGATTTTAGTGTCTGGAAGATACGCTTTGGTTGTACATTGTACTGTACAACACTGAAATTTAGTATGAAATTTCATATAGCTGAAGATAAATACGATTATTTTATGCATTTATGTATGTACACTGACGAGATTGCTGCACTGGAGAAAAATCAGATTGGAATAGTCAGTACATTCAACAGACATATGTAATGCTTTTAAAAATAGTGACGTAAAATGAGAATAATAAATTGTGCACCATTCCCGTATGAACTAGGATAATGCTTACTTGCTTACCATTTGAATATAAAATTTATTACAAGAAACAAATGATTCCCGCCATTTTGTGCGTCAAGGAGTTTAAAAACCTCAATAGAAATAGCAACAAGCATTTTTACTTGTTAACGGGTACCTCAAACCAATGAAATTTAATTAAAGCGTGCACTAATGGCCGCGACAACTGTTAACACATGCAATTACATTAGAAATAATGAGACTAGTGGGACCACTACCTTAAGAATTGTATGCACATGTGTATTGCGTATATCGAAACCAGGACTTTATAAAAAATTCTAGAATTTTATAAAATGGCTAATAAAAAAATTCATTACACTTGTATTACTGCTGCATGTCTGAGCAGTTTCAACCTTGCGGGCTGCTGGACTGGTTGAAATTTGTAAATAATGTACATAACAAGAAAGGTAGAACGTGCCAAAATGGGTAATTTACCGGAAAATTGAATGCCTGGACATGGATGACTTTTGCAACACTAACATCATAACTTCAAGGGTTGCATTTTTCATTGCAAACGAAATTGTATTCGTGTAATTTTATTTTTTAAATCTTTTTGCTGTATTATTTATGTATACATATTATTTATTTATATAGATACAACCCCAGGGTCATCGGTGCATGAACCCAAACTTTGTTTATAGGTATGTTTATACATATGTGTACATATTTAGGTAATATGGAATACGTATAGAGACATATGATTTCGCACAACTGTTTTTAGGAATGGGGTATACACGAACAAATTATACATGACAGTAATATTGGCATTTAATATTTAGTATAGAGATCAAGTATACATGTATGGAAAAATAGATAACAATCTAGAAATGGAGTTGCAAAAGTTGCATATACAGGCGCCGTACTAATTTACGCGCTATAAAAAACCTTAAACCTGTCTTTATTGGCGGAGCCCGGTCTACTCTGTAACCGCTATAACTGTGCCACATCATAAACGGACGTGTGAGTTCGAGCAGTTGCAATCCGACTGTGCAATTTCCGTAATGTTAACACATTAGGCTTGTCATAATGTGGAGTGGGATTGCGATTCCACTGATGTCCGCGGAAGAGTGCGTAGAAAGCCCGACGGAACTTGATATTGAGGAATGCATATAAGAGGGGATTGATACAGGAATTGCAGGCTCCCATCCACTGAGCTATCGGTGTAGCCAGTGCAAGGATCTTCCCTTCCTGAAAGGAAATAGGGATGGACGTGAGTTTGATCCGTGTAAAAATTGCATAGAGTGGGAGCCAACAGACGATGAAGACAAATACAACCACGATGAGCATCTTGAGGACTCCAACTTTAGCCTTCTGGTGAATTAGCTCAATCCGGGAAAGTTTCGAGTCATCCGGAACATGACGTCTCCACACACGGAGCCAGATGAAGAAATAGCACATGGAGATAATTCCAAGGGGCAGTAGATAGAAAAGAATGAGGTTCACCACGAGAAAGTACACATTACTGTTCAGACCAACTGGCCAAATCTCGATGCAGAAGATGATTGAGGGGTTTCGAGGGTCCGCGGGCGAGAGGTCGAAAAAGAGGAGCCAGGGCAACGAGAGAATGGCTGCCCATATCCATATTAATAACGTCACTACCCGGGCCTTCCTTTTCGTTATTTGGCACCGAAGCGGGAACCAGATTGCTAGGAATCTGAAAAAAGTTTCAAGAAAATAATGTTTTTTGTTTGGATGCAACATCTGCGGTTGTGTCAGATGCTGGAAATTAGATGACACTTTTGACGAGCGACTTCGCAGCAAACTTCTTTTTGACGACTTCAATTTATTTTATTGTTTGTCCGTGAATGTTTGTGTCACAAAACGCGTACAGACCACACGTAAATATCACCTTAATATAAGCAAATGTGTAATATTAAAAATAAAAAAAAGATAATCTTTACAAATAAATAATCATAAAAATAAAAATAAATGCTCATTTAAAAAAAGAAATAATATGAATTAAAAAAATAAACGAATTAATTAGAAATCAGTTAATTGTTTAATTTGACCATGAATCCTTTTAACCAATTAAATGATTTCAATTTTTAATTAGCAATCCAAACAAAATTACTTTGCTACCTGGCCATTTTCAAGATTTTGCAATTTGATGTTTGACTTACTATACATACATACTAATTACGCTTTATTCCATACCTAATATCAACAATGCTACTAATCTTTCATGGACTCTACTTCCCCAGGCTAGTTAATTTAATAAGCTAACATCATGTAATAACTTATTCTAATTAATTTAAAAAGCGTTACTGCGTGTACATTGTTTTTCTAAACCATCCTCCCAGATTTTCTGACTGAGTAGGGTTCTACGTTATTTAGAATAAATTCTTTAGATTAGAGAAGATCTATGTTTCTCAGAATAAAACTTAGTAATAATTAAATTTATTATTTAAAATTTCCGGTTATTGTTACTTTTCGTATGATACTTATTTCATGTACACTACACAGTATACATACAATACAAAATACCTTTTTTACTGCGTCTTTGCACTGCCCAAGCAAATTGTATTATCTACATATAAGCTAACAATAAGCTACTTACGTAAAAGGGAATTAAAATAAAATAAATACATAGAAAAACGGTTTATTCTACGCCTAATTAATTTCGACATGTATGTTTTTTGATATCCAGAGGTAAATACAAATATTATTAGAAATAATGAGTTCTTAGCTAACATACTTAAAGTTAGCATAAACCGATTATAAAAGGCTTATATGGCTAAATCCATTTTAATAAGCTCAAACATTGGCATTTTTTGTAAGTATAAATATAAATTGAAAGTTTTCATAACGAGAAATATTTTTATAAATTGTGATTCATATGCTTTCTTACCTGTCAATGGAAATCGCCACTAAGGAATACACGGATGCACACACTGTAACGCCTTGGACATACGGCACGGTTTTACAAAGAAACCAGCCCAGGATCCAAGCTGAAACAAAAATCAACATTCGGTCAGTTAGAATAAATATAGTTAACAACACATTACACTGTTTTTAAAAATGAAAATTTTATATTCTCTCAAAATCATTAACTTCAAGCAATGAAAGAAAGTAAAAGTGTAAGATGAATAATAAATGATTTCTTAAGATTGAATAAGCTTTGGATTCTCCGAAATTAAATGTGTACCTACAGATATGGCTTTTAAAATAGTCTTTTAAAATGTCACGGTCAAAAAAGACATGGCGAATCAGCGTTGAATTCCTTGACTTTTTAGTGTCCAATAGTCCAATTCAGGAAAATATTCATGTACATCCGCTTTCAAAGTGAAAGCACTCTGAAATGGCGTGAAAAATAAATTTACATCTCAATGGCATCGGAGTTGCCATGGCCAGCTTTATTTATATGCTAAACTGTTTTCTTTTATAAATATTTATTTTAGCCTGTCTAAATGATGTGCAGTATTCATGAAAATTAAAGCTATATGCAGAAATGCAGAATCAACACAATGTACAGAAGCATATTGAAATCCTGAACTTCAAGCATCTTTTCCTTTTATCTCTTCACATTATAAACATGCTAAACCACAGTTAATAATTTAATTAACAAATTTGTAGTAGTGCAAAGGCAATGAACGACTTGTGTTGAAAATCATGGTGAAAATCTTGAACATAAAGTATGAAGACCAGAAGTTAAATATTACTATAGCGCCACATTTGTAAGCCGCAGTCGTCGGACAAGCCTTTGTAGTCCATTAATTAACAGACAATTCAAGAGAGCCTACCGACAGCAAGAGATAAAGTTTCCTATTTCATCCATTTAGTCCGAGTTCAAATGAGCTCAAAGACAGCTTTTCCGTCATATTTTCTTTTTACACACATTACACATTCACAATATTAACAGGCACATTTGCTTAATTATGTATATATGCATATATTTGTTATAAGTAAAATTCTGTTGAAACTTAATCCTTGTTAGGAACCTTGATTCCGAGAATCTTATTCAAAATGTGTAATTAAATCCGAACGTGTCTGAACTTTTCTTCTTTGATGTATTTAATTATTAAATTTTCGTCTTGATTTTCTGCTTTACGTATAGTCACGTATTATAATGTGTGGGTACATACACATTTATTTTTCTGCATGCACAAACTCATCACAATAGTCAGAAAACTGTTGACTGTCAATTATAGAACGCATGGGAGGTTTTCGATCTCAGAAGTCTCCGAATCTCAGGATAACACGGGCGAACGACCTAAAGGCCAATAACAGGATCTAGCGTCAGATTTTAATTTAAACTATACCTGCTTTATCGTTGTTTACACGCTGCCGACATTAATTGAAGATCCAAATGAGCTCTGCAAGTCTTTATAAATCCTTGCTATATTAAGTGGCTTCTCAAACAAAATCCTGAGGAAAATGTCATCTTCTTGTTAATTTTCTTTTTATTGGGATTCTTCCCATTCATGCTTCATTCTATTCTGCTGTAATTTCATTCTGCGTTAGTTTAATGAGAAAACAGATTTTATGGACTCCCAGTGCTAAGCATTAGTTGATTAAATTACATATAATTGCACTTTATTTTCCTATAATTATTCAGCCGTCGCATGTTCGTGGAAATTATTTTCCCTCTTTGACTAATTAAGGTAACGTTTTACTTTCAGAATATTTTTCTATTATTTTCCCCGATAACGTGTAATAACGTGACAATATTTTAACTTGAAGAAAATAATTATATCTAGGACTCGTTACAAAATTCGAAGATGCACAAAATAATTCCAAGAAATGTCAACAAAGGAACTGTGCATGCTCGAACTTTATGCTTTGTGTGTTCTAAGAAACACGTTCTTCAAAAAAAACTGTTCGTAATTAAAATCCTGAGAATCCTGAAAATTTTAATTAAGAGCGTTGTTTGTAAGAAACGTGTTTCCAGACGTCTGACTTTTGTTTGATTAGTTGTCTGCATTTAAATGTGTGTAAATCATCGCAAAAACAATTTACCGTTTGATTAAATTAGTGAGAACCAAACTTCATGTCCAACACACAAGAAAATTCCTAGGAAGGACTTCGTGGAGCGTGCGAAAAAATATGGCCCCTGTCTAAAAGAAAATCCTCAAATAAAATAAAAATGGTGATATACATATATATGTATATATATTTGAAAGGATCTAGTTAAGGGGAAAAAAGTTGTGTGAAAGGACGAAATGTAAGATTGAAATGTTGTGTTATTTTACAGGACAAACAATGTCCATTGAGAAAAAACCGTGTGGTGTGTGTAAGCTGGACCGATACAAAATTCAAAGGTTTATTTCAGAGACGTAGAACGTGATATAAGGACGGTCCGCGTGATTTGACAGGTAAAGAGAGTATTACTTGAATAAAAAGGACGTAACACTTTATTTTCCCAGAATATAGAAGACAGTGTTTCGACCAAGTTCAAGTTAATATTTGAAAATTCAATTTCGGATTCAAATCAAACCGAATGCAAATACCGAT
>JAQGAK010000872.1:0-48863 GCA_034696945.1 Lipothrix lubbocki | reverse complement strand
CTGCACTAAAAATAATACTTCGGATTATACTGGAGGTCACTAACCATCGCCGTCACGGCGATGGCTTTTTTGCTAGTTATATATATAGTATCATACCTAGGTATCTCCATGCTACATTAGACACTCACCATACATACAATACAGTAACTGTGCTTAACAAGGTACGGTAACTTTACACAACTTCCTCCGCTGTTGTTACAACTGAGATGACAAGGACAGCCGAAGAAGCTGTGGAGTCAGGAGAGAAGAGCAATGAGTGTGTAAAATACACGGAAGAAGTAACAACCAAGAAGAGCATTACGTGCATAAAACCCTGTAGCTATAATATTCTCCAGTCACTGTCAACTTTTAGTTCGAATCTCCAAGAGTTTTTTATACTCATATTAAGTCCATATAAAAGAGGATATGTTGGGTCCTTTGGATGAACAAGAAGAAGAAGAACAACAAGCCGATGTGATTGTCTTTTGGCTCTGTACTACCACGGTTCTGTCTTTCATTCTCAACCTATCCCTTATGTGTTCGTCTATAAATATATAATCATATCTCATAGATTACAGGACTAACGTGTAGACACGCTGTTTCTTCTATCCGTCTTCTTCATCGTCTTGTTCCACTAAGACCGTTTTCATTTTGTGTCAACTCTTTTTATCGATCCAGCCTTGCACAAACAGACACACACACTTTACGGAATCAAAAAACTATATAGGTATATATATAGTATGCATACCCCGTATGTATTTTTTTTTAGTATTTTCTAGTTATGCAAGTTCCTATTACAAGAGGACAAGGTCCCGTATATGTGTGTCAACTCTACATACTTTTATCTACTACGTAAACCACTACTAAACACAAGTTCACAATGACTTTTCATTTCGGATTTCCCATCACACTTCTCATCTCTGTGCCTGTGCAGAGTTTTATATAAGTACGACGCAGGCCATTATATGTAGTATTATAGTATACAGTGAGCGGTTGTACTGGGAAGTATATAGAGTATATATAAGTATAAGTACACGCCTTGCATAAACTTCAAGCTCAAAACCACACGCTATATTTTCATTTCACTTTTGCCCATTAGTATTCTCCCCTTCAGTCAGCACACCGCCTCTTCTCTCTGTCTTCATCATCACGCTCATCTGGCTCTCCTGGCTTTTACCATATATATACACTCCTAAAAGATCTGTATAGATATAAGATGCTGTCGTTCATACCTTGAAGAAAGAATCTTAATTCATTAGACTTGTAAAAGTGCAAACGCTAATTATTTTCACATTTCACTCGCAAACCGTTATCTTCAGCCATATGTCACCATATCCTCCAAAGCTTCAAACTTTTACGTATCCAAAAACAAAATACAATGAGCTATAGATATATGAAAACTCTAATATTTAAGTTTTACATATAAAACTACGTCGTACAATATTTAGATCTTATCGGTCGCTCTTGCGAAATTATTCCATACGCCAAATACTATTAAAACATCTACGAAGACAACACAACTCTTTTAGCAAATGTACACACCAGCCACACGTCAAGTCAACTGAGCATGCTTAAGTTATACTTTGTTACGCCAACATATTGTCTGTACATAGGAGTAAGTATCTATAAGTATATGTATGTATACTGGAGAAAGACCCATAAATATTCAGTTTAAATAAACTGTTTCCTTTGGAACATGTCCTCCTTCCTCTTAGTTCACAACAGTAATCTTGGGTACAATTTAATTCCACTGATTTTCACGGTCGACAGACAACTTGATACACTTCTATTGTGAGTCACGGAACAAGGAAGATCAAGAAAGACGCGTCAGACCAGACCAAGCTACCCTCCTCTTTCTTTATTTAAATTACACACTAGACCCGTTATTCATATGAACAAAAACAGTGTTGACTTTGATATAACACACATTTCGTTTATTTCAACAGGGTTTACCTTAATTATGAATTCTTTCAAGGAAAAGTAAATATTTTTCAAACATTGTACTCTAAATATATGTATGATGTTGGAGTTAATATGGCATTCTTGCACCAGGACTCTGTACAAAGCAAAGACAAATACGAACCACTCATAACAGAGAATTACTACTACATGTTATGTAGCTTGTAAAGTATAAATCATCTGAGGAATGCAAACTAAATTAGTGCTAATCCAATTAATGTCTGCAAGCATAAATAAATTTGGAAAATTCATGTATAAAAAAATGTGTGCAGAAAGTTTTCGCCTTTGTTCATCCAACTTGAAACACCTAACAGCAGCGTAAAGAACAGAAGAGTACTTTACTTATATTCCAAAATCCAACTTTGGCCAAGCTTGGCGAATATAACGTGAATAACTGTAGAGTAGCAATAAATGCCCCGAATGAAAATACTCTGAAGTCAGCTATTATTGTGCGAAAAGCTTAAACAACAAGCACAGGAAAATTTGCCGAATATTCAGTCCTTTCAATTTCATCAACATTTCCATTTCGAAACGAGGCAAAGCGTACGTACCACTACACTAAATAACTTAATAACGCTCCCGGAAAGTTTATTCGCCTTGATAGCTTCTCATCAAGTTTTCATACGAGCGCTCATGCTATCAAATAGCTGTTTACTTCATTAATGACGAATTCCCTAAACAGTGCCTACCAGGCTTGATGGAGTTGTGTGTATAAAACTATATCAGATTGCTATTTTGACTGGGTATTATTACTATATAAGTGAGCATCCGTATAACTATAATACTACTACTACTACTACTACTACAGTTCTAAAAACGTGTAATCTAGGTTCAATATTATAACATTGGACTTTAAGTTCAAATTATAGGATTCCAAGTTCAAAGTAATGTAACAGTATTTATCACGTAGACACTGTCATATACACATTCTACTACTTAAAGAGCTGTTGTAAGTATAAAACTTGACTCAATTGCTGATAATATGGTTCTCCAATTATTCCAGGGATTAAGACTTACTTTTTTATGTCATTTCTACCATCCCCTACAATTTTTTTTACTTTACAGAATTTAAATCTATTCTCCGGAGATCCAAACTTGCATCACTTTCCTCAGTGACGACAAACACGCTCGGGCTCAAGATTGCAGCAATGCAATTACTTACACCATGAAAGTACTCTCATTGAATGGTGAAAAAAACTGTCCTTATTATAAGTAAGTGCAGGAGCTTGTTCCAGGGGGAGTTTTGTTTTTCTGATTGTAAACTCGTATTTAGTAATGAGCTTGGAAGAATGGCAGTAGCAGTATAGTACACACATACTTATAAATATACGTATTATATAGTGTATGAGTTAAAAAAAGAATGTACGCATACGATAAAGTTTTTGCCTTGATTGAAAGTCATGGTAGTAAAAGGCGAACGTGAATCTGTTCTGTAGACTTTTTCGTGTACTCGTATTTGTATTTTAATGTTATTCGAAAACGTGTATGCATAAGTCCTTGGTGTTTATATACCTATGCATTTATGCATTAAATATCTGTACATTCAAATGTCTTCTTATATGTGCAAGTTTATGTTTTCTATGCTAATCTAATGTCCATGTGATTTCCAGTGTGTGTCTGACTGTATAATTCTAGTATGACTAGTTAGTATATATGGATCAACCGAACTAGTTTCATGTTTTAGTCAAGGAAAGGGTTGTCAAGTATATTTACGGCCCTGGGATAAAATGTATGTGTGATTTCCTGTAAAAGGGATGGATTTACTGCTTTTGCAAAGGCAAATTCACCTACACGAAATACCCAAGAATAGACATGCCACCCGTGTGTATACTCAGTTTCTTCTTCGTATCTTCTGCACCACTTCACTACACTTACAAAGTAATGGCAAGGTCTCGGAAAGTGGAAGATATAAGTATATATACTTATATAAGTATCTTCCGAAGGAAAAAACTATATCTAAAAGAGTTCACAGGACATTAAAAGCCTAGCTTCCAATACTCTAAAGACAGACCAAGTTCTCATTTGATAAGTTTTAATACGCCATTAGTCCATTACCACCGGGATATGTATCTTGAGAGGAGCAATAATACAGGATACTACTACTAGTAGAGAAATGCAAAAGGAGGAGGCTCGTAAAAAATTTCTTTTACATCAAACCTAATAAAAATATCACTGGAGCTTAATGTCTTCTCACTTATACATTCCCTTATCTTGATATTTCCCTTGTTATTATTATTACCATCATGAGAACCGAGCCACTTATTACGAAGGATATAGTTGACACTTCAAGAGTCAAGTTTACTGATACAAAATGATAGAGAATCAGCAGGAAGGGGAGAAGATGCTTCTTGCTATACAATTTCTTACTCCCATGCAACTTCTTCTGTTCTTATTATTATTACATACGGATAATATACTCATAGTACACTCATCTTATGCAATGACGTTCGTTTATACCAGCTTTATGTATTCACGTTCTTGTTTTCGCATATTAGATGACTTACACCTTATTTTACTAACATCTTGTAGTCACAAATTCTGCTACATTTCTTTAGTATGATCTTCTATAGGTACGTATATCTACATGTAATCTTCTACCTATATTGACTTTGTCATGACATATATTCGGGTAAGTTTATCCCTGGAAAATAGTCTCATCAACAAACAAACTGCTGCAGTCACCCAAAACTTGCTATGCGATACGCCTTATAAAAAGTAAGCATAAGGATACGTCCGTCTTTGACATAAAGGCTTAATTTCTTCAAAATCTTCACTCAGGCCCAGTTCTCCCACGGTCCGCTAAATACTGAAGTGTATGATGTTACAACACGTTACTACGTATATGTAGGAAACAACACGCCCACACTTCATCATGTACAGCGAAAGAGCAGACTGTACAGTAAAATACAGTATATTAAAAAGCCTCTTACATATAAATATACTAAACACTAACTGTATAAAGTAATATCATACTAGGTATATAAGTGTCTATACTTTGGATTTACGAGAGAAAGAAGGGTGATGGATGGTAACTCCTTGAGGAATCGGCTCCATAGTAGCAACGTAAATACCTCATTTTCATTCATAGTTAGCTGTGCGTGAAATAAACAAAGTTTACGCAGCCAAAAAATTATTGACATTCTAGGGAAATTTATAACGCAATCCATTTCCTATATGTACGTGTCTATATTATTACCCACATTCCTATGTTTATCATTTACTTTTCCCATCACACTTAACTATCTGTACTTACATTACTAAATCTCCGTACGTCTTAAAGTCACATTCTCGAGACACATTACCCCACACTTTCAATTCTAAACACAGGAGTTCTTTCATACTAAATACATACATATACTTTCAATGGGTTTAGAAAACGCCGTACTTATACCTACTTTCATTTCTTGTATGTAATGTATTTCTATAGTAACCTCTCTGGTTCCAAAACCTCTCAAATATCTTCCATCCTATGAAACCTCACTTGTAATCCGATTTTCTTCAAGATTCCCGTATATTTAGTACTTTCACGTAAACAAACACTCATCCGCTCCTCATAATATTCTACGCTCCACCTCCTTCGGGCTAATACTTGCTTTAAAGCAAGACATTAAATGAGGTTTATCCAGCCCAGCAGATATAACAGTATGAAGGACCATTGATGCATACACAAAAGGAAGAAAAATTAAAGTACACAAAATAATCCACGTTAAAACATAGCATGAGCAGATGAGAACAATTTATAGTCCATGATATCTTATAAGATAAATAACTAGATACTTGTTATATACTGAAAATAGGAAGTGCTACATAACATGTATATGAGAGTAGGTAATAATGTAATTTCCTGTAAACTCTTATGTATTCCAATTTACTCACAAATTGCTGTTTACAGCAAGGTAAAACGGAAACTGTTACACGTGTACATTTACACAGTCAAACCTGGATCAAAACAACGGTTTCGAGCAATAATTAACCATTTTATTGCTTATCATGTCAAACGAAGTCAAACACAATCCCAATGTATCTGCTAGGCAATAACTAGGCGCGTGGTTAGTCGGGTCTACATGCCTCCGTGCTTTGCAGTATAATTACTGGGAAACTGTATCGTGGCGCACTTTTAAAAAATGTAGAGACAGCCACATGCTCCCAATTAGTCAACGTATTAAAAACCGGTAGAACATGAAGAGCGTCAGTGCTAATTAGAATGCGTTCACAGGAGAATAATCATCCCCCGTTCAAAAATTAAAGAGCATATACTTTTTAATAGCCTCATCATTCTATATGGTACATCTTAGTTCAGCTTTGAAGATAAGATACTTATATACCTATCAAGACCGGAGAGCCCCAGCATAATATGTTTACGATGAAACCTGACCAAGCGAAATACTTTAATAATAATGATAAGCAAGGTTTTTTCTTCACAAGAGAAGCTTGTTTTTATTTTTACATATAGACACAAGGAAAGCACACAGGTATATATATTGATGCAGAGAAAACCAAGTTATAAACGTACCTCCAACTAAGAATTTCATCTAAAGATAAATAAATTTGGCACTGAATCCACAATACGACTGAAATTCTAGGACAGTAACAAGTCTATGAATATAATATGATACGGTGGGTAACGTTGGTATCCTCATTCAAAAAATTCTGTAATAATGGTAATAATAATAATATCAATAAAACGTACAGAAGCCTTCGAAATCCATTAGATACACAAGTGTAGGGCACTTATATATGTGGATACATAAATGAGAAAGCGGGGAGCTTCACTGAAGAAGATCCGATGAGGCACAGAATACTTGTAATAAAAGATTCCAAGCAGAGGGAAAGTCAATGATGATAGGAAATATGAGAGCGAAGGATTTTTGTACTCTTCAATGTAAATAACATATCGACAGAGAGACACAGAATTTTGCATGAGTAACTCGGCATAATCTTACGTCGTTGACTCAATAGAAGGAGCATATATTAAGCCTACAACGACATACATACATAGGGTCTTTGTTTATCATAAGCTATATAAAGTACGTGCGAGCAGTACGTAAATAGCTTTGAATGGATAGAAGGACGTTGATATGCATAGAGGAAGAAAGATACACAGAAAACTTTTGTCTCTCAACATATAGTAATGCTGAAGGTTATGGAAGATGAGAGAACGAGAAGAGTTCGGTATAATTGAATGGTTCATCGTCTCTGATCCTCAACTTCAATATTTGTGAAACGTGCAAGTCGGTGAAAAGTTTTATCAATTCATCATGAATCCTTAGTTTCCATTCAAATCTATCTTTTATTAAAAGGTACAACTTCTACAGCTTCATGGGTTAAAAAACTGCGGTTTTACTTCTTTCCCTATTCATCAGCAAAAGGGCATAATATATATACGCACCGAAAACAGAGAGTGAGAGGCACACACACATGAGCTTTGTACTCACTCCTGTCTCTTGTTGCCTCTCTTACAGTCAGTTTCCGTGATTTTCTCTTTTTTCATTTCAGTAAAACCTTTCAGTCCAACTTCTCCCCACGATTCCACGACTGTATATACATACGTAAATATATAAGCTGGGCAAAGTAAAGAGAAGCACAGAGAGAGAGAGAGAGAGAGAGAGAGAGAGAGAGAGAAGACTTGATGGTGGATGAACGACAGCCGACTGGGGAACAAGCAAAATGGAGAAATGAATGGAGAGTCGAGGACTAATAGGACAAGCAAAATAAAGATTCTTTACTCGTAAAATACCAATTCCATGTTATCTTTTATACGCTCTCCGCTCTTGTCACCGGAGGATCTATATATAAACATATAAGTATAGTCATCCTACCATACACACATGTATACATAAACTTCCTTCAATTCTATGTAATCTCAAGTATCTCGGCTAACAACACTACGGGAAGGCTAACAACTCCAAGCGCATCTACTACCCACTAATATAAATAAGTACTTGACGATATACAAGACAAGAACCTTGTGCTTGATACTTATGCGGGACTTATATAGCACCCGTCCCTTGCTTTTCCGTCGACAATTCGACAGCAAGAAATAGAACTCAAGTCCAAGCGTCTGCTACTAATTCCTGCCATCCTATGTACCATCGGCCTTTTATGTAATAACACCGCATGAACATACACAAAACTACCTAAACGATAGCAAGTCTTATACTTATAGCATTGCAATTGCACAAGTCTCTAAACGATGATACGTCGTTGTGTACTTATAGCCATAGTTCAAGCGTATACTAGTGTATCTAAACTCGTGAACACTGCTTATAATAATAGAAAAGTTCTTAACAATCAGCGTTGACACTCCATATAGCAACGCCTCGTTAAACGGTGACACTGCTTATAACAAAGTATCTTAAACGTCCTCAATATATTTGTAATAGTGAAGTCTCTAAGCTCTGACTCTCCTTATAGAAATTATTTATATACATAACACATGTACATAGTACATACTATATCCACATACACGTAATCGTGGACTTATATATAGCATCGTTTATAACCGTTGACATTGCTTACGCCGAAACATGTAACCGTTCGGATTACTTACGTGCTTCACTTGTTCACCGCACACATAGAACGTGCAACCTCATTCTCATTGCAACATCTCAAGTTGTATCGTATGAAAATACTTAGAACCTGTCTTCACATTTTGAAACTATACGGACAAAACTGCCTTCACCACATAAGTCTCGTTCCAACATATAGATATTTATGTTTCCTATAGATATAAATAGATATGTGCATGCACATGAACGTCTAAATACTCTCTAATACTTTACTGTCGTCTGTGTATGCGGCAATTGTTAAAGTGACATCAGTTGAATAGTTAACTGAAACTGTAGTGTCTTGTGTGTGCACTTTACTGTATTATAATTTTACGTGACTCGAAGTATATTACCGTTGTGTATTAATACATGGTGATGTATACTGAAATTATATGCACATACGTGATATCCAGTTCAATATTATGAGTGCGCGAGTACATAGAACTGTCATATAAATGTATCTGTAGTTACACTGAAAGTAACACAGAAATAGCCAGCAGGCTACTAGTAAAAACAGTATTGACAATACATATATGCGTATTTACTGAATAGTAGAACCTTTTCAATCAGGGTTTAGTTCTTGTGCAAGGGGTCCACCCGTCCAATATTCCGCCATACATACAGGGGTCAATATAAAGTTCTGTATAGTATGTGATACATAGTACTCTATTTTGTACTAGAACAAGTACGCTTTCGTAGCCTTACAGGTATACTATAACCGACAGAGCAAGTTAGTACACACAGAGATACGAACCGATCTGGAAAGCTCACACTTTTCAAGCTCACAATAAAGTTGAAAAGAAAAGATTTTCCGCTCCTTTCTTCTCTCCCTCCTCCTTCTCCTTCTTTGAGTTTTCTTTCTCTTCCGTGATCCACGAAAGATTGTAGCAATACCCCAAAAAACGTGTCTGCTATTCTTGTTCTCGTGCGAAAGTATACTTTTTATGTAATGTATTTACGTGTATTTTACAAGATTGGTAAGAATATATGTACGAAACATTCGACCAGGCTGTATGTAAGACTTGGCTATTAGTTTCTGACGTTATAACAAACTGCATAAACGTCCTACATAACAAGCTATAAAATGTACAGGGGCTAATCTTGTGTACATATATGGGGATATAATGCAATAAAGCAGGTAGTTGATTCAAGTAGTAGTAGTAGAGCATGGACTATGGAGCTATTTTATATTACGGCGAGGGAAGAAAGTAGTGGGGAAACTTGAACAAGGCAGTATATATCCTGAGAATTAATGATACATTTTGACCTCGATGGGGTCATCAGCAGGACTTTAGCTACAATAACTTGAAGAAATTACTTTCTTCTTTATATTATATCCCTCCACACACACACACACACAGAGTAAGACTTGTGGCATAGAGGAACAGACTGCGAAGTTATCCATCCTCTATAAGTATACATACAGAGCCAAGTACTTCCTCGCTCAAACAAAGTCTGCCTTAAGTCAATGAGTAAACTTGTAACGTCTCGATAAAGTCAGGGAGATTTATAATAAAAAAAGAGGAAAAGACAAAAGCTCCTAGAGAAAAAACTTCAGTGCTCTTCACACAAACAAGCATAGGTAGATCTATACATGTATACATACATACGAGCTACCTACATATAAATTGAATGTAGACTACACGGTATGTACATCTTATATAATTATACAGACGCTAACCGAAACACGCTGTGCAAAATAGTCGTATAACATAATTATATGTATGTAACTGTAAATACATCCCAACGATAGACACTCGCATAGATAGCTACATAGTCTCCTTATTGTCCCTGCTACTTAAAAAGTCAACAGGGATTGTCACCTCTAAAGTACTGAGATTTAACCTTCTGCACACCTTACACACCATCACAATAACAACAACGCCGACACGACAACACCACCAGCAGTAGCAGAATGGAGAAGAGCCGGAAAAAGAGAGCAACACTATAGTGAAGTAGGAACATCAACAACGAGCTCAAGTACTCCTATTATATATTATGCCCTCGTAAGGAAATCCCGGACTTATATCCAATGTATACATTTTTGTCCCCAAATTAACTCTGGAAGATTCTTTAGTTCAAGTTCCTCCTCATCGTCCTCTCTCTCTCTCTCTCTCTGCACGTATCCACTTCGCTATCATTCTTTCTTCTTTCTTTATTGTTCATATACTATCTCATTCTATTGTGTACACGCTCACTTGAATCTTTTGGTCATTCATAAATGTGTGATCAGAACTTTTCTTCCCCACAATCACATGTCTAAGAGATAGCAGAGAGGAGAAAAAGAATCATAAAGAAGACGAAGAAGAATACCAAAAAGAAGAGAGAAAATATAGTTCAAAGGGGAAAAATAAAGCAATACTTTTATTGTATTCTCTCTCCTTTTCATTTCCTTCCCATAAGGCTTCATTTTATACGCGCTCAAAATATTACATAGCAAAGACTCATTTATTATTAGACTTGCAAAAGCACAGTCAACTTTACTCAAGCAAGTAAGCCAAACTCATTGAAAAAAAACTAAATTTGGAATAGAATACTAACCATAAGATACGTAAATCATGTATAGAGAATACTTATACAAGGAGAAACCTCAATCTATAAAAAAAATTATGAAGAGCAATATAACTTTTACACTCAAGTGTACGTGAAAATAGTAACACAACACAACCTGCCTACATTAGCTAAACATATTTAAAATACAGATTACCTAAATGTGGAGGCCACAGTAATCTACACCTGTCTATTTATTTTCTTTCGTCCATAAGAAAAATAGGTCCAATTTCCTTTTACCCCATGCAAGCATAACAACAACAACAACAACAAAATATATATACCTTGCTTTCTTCCCTGTCACCCTCCTCAACCCGAGACATTACTACCACATGTGCGTCTCAATTTATATCTTATCTCCATTTTTTAGCATCTTCCTTCTTCTTTTGACTCTCACACGCAGTTTCTTCCTCCTCTAAATTCAAACCTTGGAAACACACTTTATCTGGATTACCACGATAAAATATCGCAGCAAAAAGTGATGAAGATACCAAAAGCTACTACTAACTACTATATCAAACTATTGCATGTAGACGGAATTTCAAAATTAGACCAGCCAGTGAATGCATTTGCAACAATACCAAACCAATTTGAGCTTTTATTAAGTAAAAACTTAAATTTTTTAACACATATGCAAGTATATAGAAGTTTTGCAGGGAAAATCCAACTATATGTATATTCCCATCAAAGAAACTGTTTCTACAATTATCCGGCTCACAGTTGGATTTTCTGAAGGAGAAGTTGCGTTCAAATTATAGAAACTCTAATGTTCATCAAAGAACAACATGTACAGATGTGTGAGAACTGTATGAGACGTGTAAAAACTGTGGAGCCTAATGAAGTCAACATGTAACATTGTGGGGAAACAACGTACAACATCTATGGAACTAACAAGTGCCCATTTATTCAACGTTCACAGCTATACAATTAGCTTCCGTCCCTGCCCTTCATATTTCAAGTTCGAAGAAGTCATTTAAAAGTGCAACTACTGTGTAAATTCTGTGGAACTCTGGAACTAAAGAGGAGGTTACTGAAATTGCCTAAATCCCATTATTCAAATTGCATCATATAGTAGTAGTGCAGTAGGTCCCATTATTTGTGTATACATACCAACAATGTCAGACGGATATATCTCGAAGTACTGCATTTGATCCTGATAGGCATACGTATGTACCATGTTATTTGGAGTAGTATAGCATATCATACTTAAATAATCCCAACCCAACCTTTACAACGCCAGTATATGCATCAATAGGAGTCGTGCATTTAGGCTATATAATGGAGAAGGACGTAAAAATGTTTAATTAATGGTTGCCAAGGCATTGATTAAAATGCCACTAGAACAGGAACCATACATTTCAAATAGGATCAGCTGTTTCCATCACTGTAGTGGAACTGACGACCCTACACATAGTGTATAAGTATATACTTATGTATTGACGACAATTACTTACTGCTGCCTCAAACTCTGTAATTTTAAACGGTTCAGCCACTACACTATCATACTCTTACCCATACATACACACATATGTACATACATACAGATACATACAGGATAAATCCAAACTCCCTCCGTCCTGCTTGCTAATATCACCATTTGAATTGTCGGAAGTAGTCAGTATGATGTAAGTGGATAAAAAATGAGAGGGTGGGTATTACACAATCACAATTGAATTGAAACCAGCCGAGTGGTAGTTTCTGGAATAGCGGCTACTATATTTAGTGACTCACAACAACAGAACACTGTCTTCACTGTTTCTGTATCCCACAAAATAATGCAGAGAATGTAGCCAACATACATATTAGGTATATGTCAAGTCTGTTCCGCTCCGATGCATTTGACACCAAATCTCAGTATATATGCATCAAACATCAAATCCAGTAAATTCCAGTTTTTTTAGGAGTTACACTGCATCATATGGAACTTCCACGACTAGCTCATCTACTACATACATACCACAACTATAATACCCATAGCTAATGCAATACACTACAATAGATGAGGGAAAGCACAAGAAAAAATAACCAGAGCTTTATTTATTGACAGACTATAAAACTTTGGCTTTTACATCGACAGGTTTTGTCAAATACGAGCTTAATGTATTATATACAAGGTTCACTTTAACCATCGAGCTTCTATAAAACATTAGTTAAAAGCAAAATATATCTCCTTGAAATATCCACGGATTACATATCTACTGGAAGGTACAATAAACAAGGATATTGTAAAGCATTAAAAAACTTAAACGCTATACTACACATTCTACGAATAGACAGACAGCGCAGGGATTAGCTTAAAACAGAACCTACAGGGCTTTATTTGTTCAAATTGGATTACTAGCGTAGCGTTGATTCCTCATGCAGAGAAGGTAAGTCAATCAAATATAAATTCATAAGTGGGGGTCGGTAAACAGAACAATGTAAACGAAGCTTTATAGAAGGATACATTACTCATAGTGTGAGCACTTAAAATATGTATCTATCTATCTATACAGTAGAATAGGTACAGTATAATACACTGCAGCACAGGGAAGACAGTAAAATTCATTTAACGAAGGTATTAATTTTTCTGTCCTGCGTACGTACATATAAAATAAATACTATTAGGAACATAAATAAATGCATAAAATTCACGGATGAAAGTGTTTATGTGCTCTATCTATAGTCAGTAAGTTTACCATAGACTCACACCGGCTTTAAATTGAAGGAAGCAAAAAGCAGTCAGTTTTGTAGATTAAAGAGATTAATGGGAGCACAAAGGACGGCACAGCAAGACACAAATAAATTCACAGATAGAATAATAAAATAAAATGAATCGCATGCGGATGTTGTCCATAATTTTCTTCATTCTATAGATACATAAATATGTATAGTTATAGATATATGCCTATAGTGTAACCCCAGAGATACAATGTGTCTGCGAATATAACAACAAAAACGGTAAGGCCCTTTATGCTATAGCCATAGATGCAAGTCCGTGGATAGCAAAGTGTATAAAGTGTTAGCAAACACAAACGGTCGAATTACGTGTGAAATTTATGATGCACCTATACACATCCGTAATATATACATATAAATATCATTCCCCTTAATAGTTAGCCTGCATTTTCCGTGTATATGCTCTCTTTTGGTATTTAAGTATTTACCAAAACCTTACTACTTACATACCTAACCTACATATCTCGCGCAACCATGGCATGGCGGTGGTAGTACTAATGCCCTAGTGTATTTACACTCGTACATGTCTGTCTCCCTCATTCCTCTCCTTATAAATACATACAGTGCATTCATCCACACATTAAATAATACTTAGTACAATGTTGTATCTGCGTCATATATGGAAATGGAACTCACTTGAAAAACTCGGAGAGGCACATATACATATACAATATAAAGGGAAATGAATCATAAATCCGGTCAAACCTTCTCGTTTGCAAACCTTTACTTTTACCAAATTCTTTTCATTTTAACATTCACAGTATTTTTTTTCTCTTTATTACTGAACTATAGTGTATACAGTGTTGACTAATCTGAAATACCTATACAAACCTCATCACCTTATGCACATTATCATACCTTTCACTGATTTGGTGGAAAAGATAAAGCAAAATATGTCAAGGAAGCGAGCAAGATACAAAGAATGTATTTTTAAATAGAGAGTTTAACTAAGGTAAATAGCAAATATTTGCCGAAATGCATCCGGCTGTGTCCTGCCCAGGTTTATATAGTCCCCATATATACTGAATTTGTTTATTGTATCAAAAAAAATAGGAAAAAAATTCGTCGCCATATGTTGACAACACTTGAGCGAGTGAGAACAAAAAACTGTCAGTATGTTTGCAATCAGCTACAACATATTACAATGTTCCGGGTTGCGTCCGTGAAAACATCAGCTTGAAATAGTAGCAGCATTTTTATATCAAATGAACTTTGTAGCCAACTACTATGTAATGCTGTATACAAAGAACTCTCTACTTTATAATATTATATCTTCAAATTCTTCTATAATACAATGCATAATGCTCAATGTACATATGGCACTCGTTATATTCATCTCATAGTATTTTGTCGTAATATATTATATTAAACGCAAGCTGCATTAAACGAAAGGTGTAAAGTTCTAACATACTACACTCGTATAACTTTTACTACACTTACACTACACATATCTATAATCTATACACAGTGATGCATGATATATTATAGTAGGTAACGTACCCAGAAGGTTTTGTGGACGTCTCATGCACGCGCTCGTCGGGTCGTCTATGCTCTGCAACTGTACAAGGTACATTATACATATATATCTATAAGTATATGTACAAGTAAACAGTATATCAAGCTAAATCACAAAGATTAAAAAACTAGAGGATTTATTAGCACTATATCAAGGACAGTATTAAATACAATGAAGGTTCATCCAACAACAACCAACCATCTTCCCTTCCCTATGCTAAAGATACACAGTGACGAAGTCATGCTAACATGAAGATGTGATTTCATATGTTGACAATTTTTTTAAAGAAAAAATCATAAAAAAGCAGGAGAAACGCGTTCGTCTTTTCACACATAAACGTAAGTCTCTCTCGTATAATACAAATGACATAAAGCTTGCATGGTTACAGAAGCTTTTATAAAAATAAAAAAGGTCTCATTTTATTCAACACTCTTTTCCAGGCAACTCATGATCTTTTTTTATTTAAAAAGGTATATATGTATGAGGTTTTACAATTTTCCAGAAGACGACGCACACGGCAACGGTAGCTGGACTTTATATCTACGAACGAGAAAAGCTTCTGCTGTAGACAGCAAAGTTACATGGGGTGAGTAAATTGCAGCCGCACTTTATGATTCAAGTGGAACATGCTTGGAAATCATAACCAGGTCTTTGTTACTATTTGCATAGCTGCCCTTTTATTCTCTCTTATGAAAAAAAACTAAGAAAGAGTAAGTAGCTCATATATGGAGAAAACTTGATAATACTTGTCTTATTCTCTTGTTCCTGAGTAGTCTGCCTTCTAAAGTGGGCTCCTTTTCCTCAGCATCTCGTAACTCACGTACATGGTACATAGTAACGCTGGTAGTAGTTCGGCAAAGTATGACCAACAATTCTTTAAGTACGTAAATACACTGTACATAGATATACATAGCACAAAACTGCTTAAGCTGCCGTTGCTCTGGCCAGAGTTGTTACTTTATGTGTCCAATCCTTAGCCATAACACTCACGTCCATCTGTATCCTTCGGCGGAAAGTTACATATATATGGAAAAACATTCATCTCTCAAGTGAACTCAATCAAGCATCCAAGTCTTTTTCAATGTTTCTTTCCATCCATCTGTAGCAATTTGTAAAAGTCCGAGAAAGTAGTTTTAGTTTACGAACAAAATCTCCCTCAACCAGCAGCAGCCTTCCCTCTTTTCTCGCGTTCTCCCTGACACACTCACACATCCTCCCATGCACACTCACACATACACATACAACCTGCTCAAGGACTAGACCCGAAGTATATTGTATTAAATAGAGAGAGAGAGAGAGAGTTGGGACTCCTAAAATAATACCTTGAAAACTCCGAACAAAAATGTATTTTACTAGAATATATACACATATATACATAACTACATCACCTTTATATAGTAAATGGCAATATTGAGAGCAAGAAAAGTCCGAGCCTGCTGATTCTCACCACTTTACAAAAAATCCTAATCCCATATGGACTCATGTCTCACTATACTTATATACATGACAAAGTGAGGAACTGAGAGACAGGAGAGAGGGTTGGAGACTCATTCTCTAATGCTTGGTCTCTCTCTCTCTCTCTTTTACACACACTCCCTGCTCTCTGTCTCTCTCTCTCTCCAGTGTGTGTTTGCCTGTCATAGTTTCGCTTTGAAACTCAATAAGTTCAACCCCACAAGAGTAGTAGTATTTGGATGGACGGAGATACAATATATGTAAGAAATTGAGAGAAAAGATCCAGTTTGAAAAAAGACGTGCGTGCGTGTTTGAGTGTTAGTGTGTATGAAATAATAAGAAAGAAAAAGGAGAATAGCCCGGGACTTTTGTGTCCAAAGGTTTAAACGTTTTTCACAAAAAAGTTATTAATCATAATATCAGGTTGGCGGGGAGTAAACCATCCAAGAAAAATCGATACCATTCATCATTCTCACTGGAGTTTTATACTTATATAGATACTTTTTTTTCAAAACACACATACTAGGTATGCATATGTAAGGGATCTCAAATAGTACTTTGTATAGTATAACATAGTATACAGGGACCTTATTGGAGGTTAAAGGGAGCACGATGTTATACTATACATACATACACAGATGCTAGAGTAGCCCCAGAAATAAAACTACTAGAAGCAAGTCCGTAGAACAAGTGTGCTACAGATAGTATATTGCAATTTACTATAGCTTGTGCATAGGTAGTACGTCCACAAAATATTAAGTACTGCAGGAACAACTACATTACGGTAATAATATCAAATATTAGGAGGTTGTTTATACTTATACTAATATCGGCGTACAAAATGGTAACTAATAATATTGTTATTGGAATAAGAAGATCATACATTCTTTTACCATTTATCATAGATGCATATTCCACATATATAAAATTTCCTATGGCCAGCCTTCCTATTCACTGGACTGACAACTAGGATTCCACGGTTCATCTCGATTGTATACTGCTGTTCTATACCACCGTCCCTCCTGAATATTTTCTGGAAAACCACAACTTGTCATGTTTTGTTTATATGTATACCTATAGATTTGCTGAATACATATCGATTATATAACTTTGCATTGCATATGTACACAAAGGCACACGTCGGTATTTCACATCCTTTACACATGTAAAATTCTTGGCGAAATATCCAGGCACTTACATACATATATCTATCTTCTATTACCTTCCATCAGACAACTTCATTTCCTTTTGGTCGTACCTTACAATATTACTTATACAAGCTCTCAGGCAAACTGCTACACTTATAGATACTTGGATAACGTTGTTTATACTACTACTATTGTACTTTTATAAAAAAAAAACGTCCTCCTATATGATATAACTATTGTGTGGGAAAAATTTGCTTGTCCCCCACTCCCTTCTCTCTTCTACACAGAATTTATTCCCTTGTACAGGAAGTCCTGCAACAACAAATGAAAACTATTTTTATTCAATTTTTCAAATTTACTCCATAAATACATGCATATATATGCAGATCAAATCCAGCAACACAATGTGTGTGTTGCATAATAGCGCATATAAATACACAATCTGTTTTATATAATAATACATACTTGTAACAACCCAATCTGTGTTGCATAGAAATGGAATCTCTACAGCACAAGATTACATCGAATATTTCTAGTAGCGCATTATAGAGTATGTATAGTAAATGCATATAGGTAGGTATGTATATCTATGACTTCATTTTAGATCACACACTAAATATAATATGAAAACGAGGAAATAATATTCACATTCAAATATGTTGTCGATCTCCCTTCCCTCTCATCTCACAACTTCTTCTCCTCTCACTCACTCACTCACTCACTCAGTCTCTGAAAATATCCATAATATGGAAATAGAGCATGAAAAACGTATTACTACCACTTGAATAGAATGTGGTCTTGTATTATTAAATCAAACCACATATCATTGTCCATGTGATGAGAATGTTAGACGGAACATCCTTTACCCGTCCTACACATGATCACTTGACACAAACACATTCAGCAATGTAATACAGATTGCAGAGTGCAAGAGTATACGTATACATATAGGGACCAGAGTGCAGGATCGAAACTACAGACAGTAAACATTCACTTGAAAAATTAATCCTCATCAATTAGCTATTCGATTAACTTCAGTATCTACTACAGAATGAAGTATTAAACTGTGGAATGTATACGAATATGTATATATATGTACATACATGGTAAACATGTGTCTCTGCCAACAAAACTAGTCATGTTCAATATTATGCACGGTCCTCACTCAATCATTGGTAAGATTAAAGAGCGTTAAAAATTGGCAAAACCGTTCCAACTTTTACTATATTATTTATTTCCCAACTGTTCCTTCATTTAAATACTTGGACGACAGTTGTTTCAACATCACATAAGACTAAACAACTTTATAAAAAATCTACAGATGGAATTCAAGCAAGTTTTTAAAACAACTCTTTTTCTATACTTATACTCAGTTATCAAATTATATACCTATGTATTTTTATTAAACTTATATTCCTTATAACTTGCAAAGTTTCATTTCTGCTCATATGATCCGTTGCATTTCAATACTTTTAATAGAAATGTCGTACACATGTATAAACATACCGCTATAGGAATTACATATATTATTTATAAGTGCAGAAAAACAACATATAGGTAAACATAGCTCTGGGGGCCTAAACCACCATACCACACCTAATTTTTTTTTAAACTTAATTCATTATAGTATAGCCAGAGCTACGTGTATGTCACTTAAAAAAATATTCAAAGTCATACACAAAAACAACGTAATCATAATTACATTCGCTCGCTTTAAAAAAAATAAATAGGTACGTACCAGCAATTACTAATTACATATATCCAGTATATTTTTTAAAAAAAAAGTAAAATTATAAAAATATAAATGCAAGTACACAAATCATAACCCACCAACAACAACAACTGCATCTTATTTTAGACGTTCAGCTCCAACACAATAGCGAGTATAAATTTTAATGGATTGAAGCGAATGTATACCTGCAATAGGAAGTATACCTACAATCAGAAATATATACCTACACAGGAAACAAAATTCTATACGTGTTTCTATAGTCGCACGAGTACGAGTATAGTATAAGGATAATAGTCAAAACGTCATAAAAAGGAGCAAAAAACGTGAGAATTTTCGCATTAAACCGTGCAGCAGTTCTCCAATTGCATCCACTCCTATTAAAGCGTACCTATGTACATATGTATTCACATATAAGTATACAGCTATACCATCATTAATAAGTCAAGCAGCCTGCAAGTCACCGTCTATTCTAAACACTTAAAACTCAAAAGCTTGTTATAATTTGCAATATTATTTACATTATTAATATTACTTCTTGAAAAATTTAATCATTTCAAGTTCTCCAAGAGAAAAACATTATGAAATGGGCCGTAAAGTTTCATTAATGCATTCTTAAGTATCAAGTATACTTATATTCACATGCATCTACTTCATACAAAGTGTCTACACATTCCTCTGTACAATTTTCATATAGAAATTTTAATTCTAATATAATGTAATAATTTTAGCTTTTTAATATCAATTTTACAACATAAATGGCTTGTCATAGTGCAGACTCATTAAAATTACGAAGTATTATGAACAGTGGAGAAATAAATGTGAATTTATAGTAGCATTCGTTATATGTACATATGGAAATGTAGCAGAAAATAAAAGTCATTTTTCCTAACATGATCCATTAGAGGAGAGAGAGAGAGAGAGACGAGATCGTGAGTAATAAAGCTAAAGTCTACAATATGAAGGCATTAAAATTAATTTATGCAATTTAATCGTTAAAGAAGTGTGTAAGAGAGAACTCACGTTATCCCTCTCTTGGTCCATACATAACAAGCTCACTGGCTTATTATTCGAAATTTACAAAGAAGGATAGCATGGAATTATACACACATATACTTAATAAGTATGTGCTTAGATAATAGACGCGAAGGATCGGAAAAATACACAGCATTCAGCTTAGGATTAAGTTCACAAGAGCAAGCATGGTCATATCAGTTGGAATCATACACATAATCCTACGTGATGCATAATACGATATAACTAGATATACTTACAATGTATGTAGGGAAAAATTATAAAATACTGATGTGGGCACTAAGCCATCAACAAAAAAGTATAACATGTAAATATATATCTACTTATATACTCATACACAAAATCATTAGAAAAAGTTGAGGACTTATTTATTAGGTATAATCTTATATCACAAGAAGTTTTTCGGCATACATATATAAGAATAAATAAGAACCATTAAATATAATACTGCTAAAAAGGATCCTGTGTATGCATTTCCATGCTCTACACTAAATATAAATACAAGTTATAGGAGAAGTTGATTTATACATACTAATATGTAAGTTAAATAACAAAAAATCGGTCCTTGAAAGTTCCAAGGCTAAAGCTGTATACTACACACACACACACAAGAAATAAAAATCTTCCTCGATAATAATAATACTAACCTTTTTTCTTTCATAGTATACATACACTGCAAGTGTATATATGTAGATAATACAATAGCTAAATGCATTATCTCCGTATGTACGTATGTGGTTAAATGCACATTCAGTAATATACGTTACCTAGTTTCTATATATGTCATACCTTATAATAAATTTAAGAATAAGGGCAGGACATCTAAAAGCAGGATTTATATTCTTTGTAATTATAGCATAGCTTTGCCTGCATAAACTAATGTTCGTCATAATAATAATATCTAGTTGGATACTGTAATATACTTACCTATATGTATATCTTGTTTAAAAAAATAATAATATTCCAGCATGCTCATTTGCTACACATAGACCCTATTATCACCAGCACTAAAACAAGCTTTTAATAGCGTCGCTCTTAAGTTGTCTTTCTTTTACACGTTCAGCAGTATAATATACTATAATATATATCTACAGGTACAGACCTATAAGTAATTATTCAAACATGATGAAAAAATTGTAGTGTTTTTACACGTTCCACTACAGCTTACAAGCATACATACATAATAGCAAGTACACGTACTTTGCCTGTACAGTTTTTCTATCCTCAACCACACTTTTATCGAACAAACCCTATGGACAAAAAGGGGTGAGTGCATAAATATACATAAGAGTACATAGATAGTGTAACTACTCCAAAACCAGTTCCTCCTATAGTTTGATTTCCTATTAATAATGCGCTTTTTTTAGCGCTAAATGGGGTCCAAATTAATAATACAACCTTAAAAACATTTGCTGTGTAATGTACAATGTATAATATGTATGTATATATTTGCTGTGTAGTTTACAATGCATAATTGTTACACGATATATCTGTAGTTACAAGTTATGTATCCATGTATATATATTTGCTATTGCTTGATACTCCATCATATAATATGCATTGTTTAATATTATGGCTGAATAATGTGCACCTTCCCTGCTTAATGTATAGCTTACTAATCGAAACTTCACTAATTGTCTTGTTGTTCCTTCTGCCGGATGGAATACATAAATACATAATACATACACTACACACATAAATGCTGAATACAGAAATTGTGCTGGAGCATCTATATACATGATAACAAACACCATAACACAACACATTAAAACTGTACCGACGTACACAAAAATGATAATGCATTTTTTCATGTATGGCATAGAGGAACACCTAATTTAATTAACAATAGCCCAATAAGTTAGAGCTTATGGAGGTAGGCTGTCAGGAAGAAGATGGAAAGAAGGAGAGAAAAAACTAAAGAGAAAAACTCATTATTTTAAAACCCGTAAGACATTTTTTCAGCTCTCAGGTCAGTTTCCACGATTTACAACATCGACTATATAAGTGCATATAAGTAAGTACAAAATACACAATATAATTATATTCCTTTCCCACATTTATGCAGTCGTCACTTTTTAGGATTATCTACATGTATATATGTATACTTGAAATATCTTGTACCATACATACATACAGCTCACATATAAGGAATACACATATATGGTAAAACCATACACACATAGCATGACAAGTTAGTACATACACATGTTACTAAAAACACTTTTCACTGCCAAACCTTTTTTCTCCCCAAAACTTGTATACATTATTGTATCCCAACAACGGACATATAGCATCATTAGTGCATCTATGAGGATATTATTATACCACTGCACTATAAATGTATCATCAGACGAGCATCGTCTAAGCTTGCGTACATTACATATGTATTCTGCTAATGCAAGAGTTTCTTTGCGTCATTTTCAGAAATGCTTCAAGCATGCTTTATATGTATATTATTGTAACAACAAGACAAGGAGATTGTAATAATAAGAGGGAAAGGAAAAGAGCGAGAGCGTTATCTCAATCTAAACAGCAGGAGATTACCACCAAATAGGAAATATATTATTGTTATTGTTGTTGTCTTGCCCTATATGCTGTAATATGCTTATATACACGACTCGTTCCTGGTCCTCAACTTTACAATAATATCACTTAAAAGGGACGACGAGAGAATAAAGCATGGAACAACTTCTTATTCTCTCTCTCTCTCTTTTTGGCTCGAATCCTTTTCCGTATATTATGGTGAATCTTATAGAAAATCTTGTATGTAAAATTGAATTTTCTTGCTATGGTCATATATTTAGATAGATATATGTATGCATGTTGAAGTCGGCGGCGGCAGAAGCAATCAAAATCAAAATAATCTTTCATTGCTAACAACCTCTCTCAAGCTTTTCCTTCTTCTCCATCCAACCTGTTTATGAACATACAGCACAAGTCCAAAATTATTGTACTGAAAACATATCTTATGTAAGTGTGAGATGGGACCACAAGAGTATCTTGTCCTACTACACAGAGCACCGTATGTTGTCAGAAAATAAAATATAAGTCCTGCTTGTTGAAATGTAATATGTACAATAGATTGTCCAGACGACAAGTACAGATATATGTACATTTTAACAATAATAAGCGCCCTTATCTTTTCAATGCTTAAAAACGTCAACAGTATGGTTTTATCCAGGTTTGAACTTAGGTAGTATACTTACTACTACAACATGCATAGTATTTATTTTGAAGGAAACATGAATAAGGAACTAATTCATACTAAAGCATGCACATAAACAAGATACTAGGGATGAAAGGATTTGCTTTTTAAATTAAAAAATACATCTGTCAACAAAACCATAAAGATTATCCTTGTTAAAGCACAGCAGCTCATTATTATCGTATCTCTACTATTATGATCTCTCAGTAGGTTATGATCACCCATGTAGTAGGCAATTCTTTTCCGATCGTAATCAATTATGCTTAATAATAATATCAATAACTCCCATCCTTGGTTACATATTATGTTGCTGTGATTACTCAGTATAGCATAATAACATGTTCTGTTTTGGTTGTAATAACTTTAATAATAAGCACTGAAATGTACAGATACTTACCTATACATAATTATTTATATACGAAAACGTTTTTATTTCTCGAAAAGCCATTTCGGTATTAATGGCAGGATTCCATACATGTGATTCATACATACTATGAAGATGAAAAGGAAACCTAACAAAAATCAGCATTGTAGAGTTGAACTATAGCGAGAGCAAAGAGTAGCAAGCTTTCTAGTTATTGAGCATCTTCATCAAACTTGTAAGGGTTAAAAAAGGGAAACAAGTTTAGTTTTATTAGTTATGATGTAGCAATTATTCTGTTAAATGCAATTATTGCTCTATACACTTAGTACAGCTGTAGCCATTATGCAATTGTATAGCATAATAACATTTGTGTGTCATTCTTAAAATGCATTATTGGGACGAAGGGATAGAATCCAAGTTTTTACTTTCCAGTCCTTCCTGTTTATCAAAATACAAAACGTCCCCCATAAAAAACAAGAACTACTCACTCAATAGTTTCGTGAAGTGCAGAGAACTTAGAGCTTTTACGTAAGGAACCAGCTATTATTTATTCATATGCCGTAATATCTACTATAGCCACTCCGAAGCTACTTATAGCATACATGGGCTGAATATTGAGTCATAATTATACTTTACTGTGGGTGATCTTAAGGCAAAAAGATGTCGTTCTACATATATATAGGACAATAATAAAGATAACTTTACCTCTATATCTGGCATATATGCTATACTCAAATGGCTATACATAGAGTATTAAATACCAGGAAATTAAAATGTTTACCAAGATTCATGATGGCAGTTAAAACAGTTGTAAACTACGGAGCTGAATTCCTGAGTGAAACAGTTCTCAAGCCGATGGCTATAATTTCACACAATACCGTGGAAAAAGTTGTACACATATATAGATAAATGTATAGCTCTGAAATATACCTATAGATATAGCCAGTGGAATATACCAGTATAGCGGCAACCGATATAAACATAGCACAATCACATATTTAACAGTGGAAACAAACATAGTATAATGTTCTAGTTCCTGACATTTTATCTTTATATATCTTCTCCTTTTAATAGTCCAGTCCTTGTAGAGCCAGATACATTCGTGAAAGAAGAGCAAGAGCTGAAAGAGGACTGTAGTATAAGAAGGGGGTTGGAATTGCAATAAATGGGACTTGTGTGTAAGATATATATTTATTTATGTTTTTTCTATCGATCCCATGAATTCTCCTCACGTTCCAAAACTTATAATACTGAATTGTTATCAGAGGAGTTGAAGCAGTTTCCTTTTCTTTTTTTGATTTTGCATCTATACAAACGTTCCACTAAAACAGATAAAAACATTCTGTCTTGTTAGGTAATTGCGTTTAATGAGATGATCCTCATACAGCTTCTGTTTACTACATAAAACACATTAAGGATCAAAAGGAGCATTTACACTATACATACATTGATTCGTGTATATGTATAGATATAGTATTTTAAAGTAATTATTTGCACTTGCATGTTGATCTATTCGATCAAAAGTAAAAGCCAAGTCTTGTTATGTATCTTTATGTATGTATTTACCTGAGCAATTACGGGTGCAAGTACACCAGAGGCATTGATACTTCTGATCGATAATTAAAAAGAACTTTTTATGTTTTTGGAGTCTCAAGACAAACCATCGTTGAACCGTGGAAGAGGAGGCGGCATCAGTCAAGAGTCAAAGTGTACAGTAACTTTACCAACTTTGCATACGTAATTTTTACAGAACTGCAATTTTGACAACAACCAGCGGGTTTACTTCGCCCGCAACTGAGCCACAGGTACTAATGATAATGAGAAAACCTGGCATAATTCCATTCTTATCGAAAGTATTAATTATGTAAATATTCTCACCACAACAGCGTAAGCATTTCAATAACCAATGAATGATCAAAAAATACGAGAAAAACAAAAAACCCGTTCCATTGCATCTGAATAGGTATGTAGATTTCAATTCTCAGTTTGTATGCATCCAAATCAAACACCTGTTATGTTCGATAAAAATTATTGAGGCATGTTCAGCTTATGTACATAAGCTGCAAATTAAATTTTAAATTCGGTGCAATAACATCTAAATGCGTGTAAATATGTTTAAATATAAAAAGTATTATATAGTATGCACTATATTAATGTACTATACGTACCAAATATATCACAACATTACAATTCAAGATATGTAAAAAAAAACAGTTTGTTTTTAAAGTCTTTGTGCAATAAACAGTAGAGAAACGTACTTAACTACAGATAGCGCATAGTTTGTTCTAGTAAACGACTTTAAAATGATTTATCAAAGGTCAAAACAGTAATGAGAACATTGATAAATCAACAATAAACATATTTACATCTTTGTGCATAAAAAGGAAGAAATCTAAAATGAGAATGAATGAGAGAAGGAAAAGGGAGGCTTTCTAATTAGGGAACCGAATGAATGGTTGTTACAGCATGAAAACGGGATCAAGAGATATGCACTTCATAATAACTCACAAACTTAACTTTTGACAGTGTTATGGTATGTAAATAAAGGTTTTGAAAAATATATACATACCTATGTATCTATGTTTGTCCTTAATGTTCAATATCAAATGTCAACTTCTTCATCGATAAGACATTTCTCTGCCTTTTTATCTCACTATGTTCCTTCTCCTTATATTATTATTATTATTATGTTTCCTCGAACCATCCCATCGCATGTCAATTCCTTGTCGCCTGACAAAAAGCTTGATTATAAGAAAAAACTAAATCGTTACACATTTGCGTGCCACGGAGTTTTTCTTCTTGTTATATGTTTATATAGTATATATGCTATATAACATACACAATATCCATCGTCTTTACTTTACGACACTAAATCTGGCTACATGTTTTGTTTCTGTATTGTAGGTGTCTAGCTAGTAGTAGATATAATATAATAATATTTATTATCTATATAATGAATCAGCATAGTAGATTTGCCTTTTTTACATTCCAACATATCAGAGAAGTGAGAAGTACTACTCTGGTATGCATAGTAGATACATATCTCCTTGAAGGATAAAACTCGCAGTTGTAGGATGTTCGGAGATAGAGATAGTCATGTCATGCAAATGCGGACAAGGAATTAAATTGAATTAAATAATGTATACGACCGATGCTTTCTACCTTTTTGAGATACTCGCATAGTTTCTTTGGAGCTTACGAACAAGGTAACTTGGAGTATGCATAAAACAATAAAATTATTGTCTACTGTTAAAAGTCCATCGAGTCTATTCAGGCTGCCAATACTTCGGTTTAGAACGAAAGTCTAGTATGACGACCTCTTGGACCATGCTCAGGAGTTTCAGCTCGTTCTTGCCACAAACATACATAGACCTTCAATAATGATGTAATAATTATAAATACAAAGGCTTATAAATACTGAGCATGTTTTAAAAGAGCAAAATGGTACAAAATCATTTAAGCATTAGCCCCAGTATTTATTAATGTCATCATGTCATGTATGAAAGGAGAAGGGCAAGTGCGTCTTCATATACCTACAGGTGAGTTGAGTACAGATATATACATTAGACAATATGCAGGAGTTTGTTAAAACTTAAACCGTGTACACACATCTCTTGTATATACAATCGAGACTGTATGAATAAAGAATAAATAAATGAAAAAAATACCCCCATGAGTTCCGTTTCAAGTTTCTCATAAAATCTTCATGTATATTACAGCTTGCACAACGCACTCCATCGTACACCCGAGTTAGGCTACGCTACATAATATTGCATTTAATCAGCTGTACTACTACAGAGCAACTACACAGTAAAGTTGTCCGAGTCCCTATGAATATACAATGATCTGTCTGTCTATATACGCCCTGTGTAAATACAGCGCGTAAATACATATAGATATACATTCCTATAGTATTGTTGAAGGTATAAAAAGCAAAGGGCACTTGTAGAAAATTCAAGTTCCGAAACACGAAAGAAGGAACTTGAATTTTGGAAGGAAGAAGAAACATGTAGGAAAGGTAAATAGGTACGGGTATTAGTTTTCTATATATAGCTATAGAGAGTTATAATGAAACCAACTCCAGAAAATGCATGCAAATACATACAAACACTACGCAAGTTTATGGTCTCAAGAATACAACTGACTGACACATTATAATGATTGCTGTCTATCTCTGTCATGTTTGACTTGGACTTGCACGAAACTTTTTTTCTCTCTGCCCATCTATATTTCTATGTATATGTGTTCCATGTATAAATTACTTTCCATTATGAACAGTTTCCTTACTTGTTGTATGTCCGGGTCTCCACTATACTATACTATAGTAGTAGAATGCATCGCATGGACCCCTTCAAAATGTCTTTTATTCCTTAACTACAATAGACTATATAATATATTCCTACTATCTCTTTTCTCTGTCCAAATACATAAAGATATACTATTTAGGTACTGAACTCTATCATGCAAACCAAGTTTAGGATTAGTATTTTGCGATACATTATTATTGTTAGCCTTTTCTTCGTTTCGATACGACACGCTCGTTTCTCATCTCACCCCTCAAAGTAACGATTTCAAATATAAAGACTTTCAAAGGCTATTGTTTTAAACAAAAATTTCTGTACACAATTACCTAAGCAAACTTTAGCTGGGTTATACTTATAGGTATGTAGTCAGGATTTCGTACGAACTCCGTAAATTTAAAACTAATAGCCATGCACACAGGTACAAAAATGCACACTGCAAACATTTAAGGAGGACGCAAGGTTATGTACATACTAAGTCAAAATTAATCCCATGCTACTGCATTTGTGTTTTAAGCTGTCGACACATGGAATTGAAGATATATTATATACAGGAGAGTATAGCACCCTATCGTTAGATGGGTCAAGTGCTACTTATTAATGAACTTAAATTGTTGCCACACCTTTTCTAAAAACCTCGGCTGGACTGCACCGATTGTTAAATTTTTTTCCCCCTCCAACGAACAACATATGGTTATTTACAATTTAATTTTTATTACAGCATTACTGATATTTTACTGGTTTTAGAAACTGATTAAATACTTGTTCTTTAATAATCTCGTCAGTCAAGTTGTTACGAGACTTCAGCAACAAGAACGGGGAAGGTTATGTATGCTGCATTTATGTTATATGTACATGTACAGCTACATACAGTAGAACAGCTTGTATTACGGCTTTCAGACCTGTTCTTGGACAAGTAGTACAATGCAGGAGAGAGGATTGTAAACTTGATATTAAAAAAGACATTTACATGGAGAAAGGGTTGATCATGATCACAATATGATCAAACTCGCAGAAACTATAAATGCAAAATCATAAACAATTTTAATACTTTATATTAATCATTTCCAAGATTATTTTTATAGTAACGTTGTTGTTACCACAAAATAACCCACAATTATTGTGATGAGATTAATTCCATTGCCACTATTAAGTCAAGAGCAATTACCAAAGTTTGGAAACTCCATGGATGAAACGGAGAGTAAGAGGAGAGATAAAATTGCTCAAAACGTGCGTGTACAATACAATAAAAGCTAATGGACTATGAGTGAGGAAGATTTGTTTGACTAACGTTCAAAGGAATAATAAAGGTCAAGGCTGAAAAGTGAAAATTTCCCTGCTGCTTGCGTGGCAAGCACGGGAGTGTGACGAAGACGAAGAGGTTTATGGTAAGAATGGTTTCAAAATACGTGGTAAACACGAACATTTTAGATAGTACAAGAGGAAGAAAGTATAGTATATGCCTATGTACAGTCAAATGTAAAATAAAACCTTTATCAAGTGCGAACCCGCGTCTACCCGGACACAAACATATACGTATGTATAGGAAACGAACTACTACTAAAAAGCTGAAATTGTGGTAGTACACCACGTCTACTATAGAACGACGATCACAGTATCCTTCAAATGGAAATTACTTCCGAAATACATTCAAGAACAAATTTGTTTGTTAGTTTAAAAAGGTATAGGAAACATATTGTGCTCAGCGCGAGTTATTTAGACGTGTACATGACTTTTGTTTTCGGGTTAGTGGTAGAGGTAGAGATGGGAACGTTGAAAAGCATGAGCGCACTAATGCTGCTTAACACTTAATAGGAACTTCCTAATTTGTTAAATAATTTCGTAGTAAGTATATGTACATGCAGGGTACAATTAGGATACACGTTAATATGTGTGTGGCAGCTGCAGGAGAAGGCTGCTGGTGCTGGAGAGGATAATAAAATGACGATGGGAATAATACATGAGAGACTTTAATTTAATTAAAGATTAATCGGCCACATTATTAGCTATATAGAAGGAGATGACCTGGTGTTGAATCCGTGTTCTAACACTAATGCGAATGGACGATATAATCGAAGTATGTAGTAGAGGTCTGTATGCATGGGGGTACACACATTGTGGAACAAAGTAAGAATGAACTAAACGCCATCATATATTTACACCTTATATCTTCCAAACATACACGTACAGATATGTCCACACGTATACTATAGGTATTGAGAACATTATTTTGAGGCTGGGGGGAAACATGCGAGAGGAAGATGTGAGCTGTGCATACATGTAAGTACTTGTACAGTTTACAACAATCCGGTCCAGTATGAGAAACGGAGAAGGCTCGAGGAATTCGGTGTGTGCATGGGAGGATGGACGCTGTGTGGATAAACAGTCCCAAGGCAGGGATGTGAGAATGAGTGGATGCATAAAGCCTGGTTATTGTGAGGATACAGTAAAGTACAAGTGAAACGGACGTTTGATATGTGAAATCGGAGATAACGGCGTGTTTTCCTCTACTCTTGTGCTCTAATTCCACTGCAAAATTTATCGTCTTAAGGGAGTTTCTACTTGGTCGGTCTGCCGGTTAGTCTTATGGTTTTACTCTAACATTGCTCTTCTCTAGTAGATACGTTTCCCTGTATGTAAGTATGCATGTACATATGTAGTAGTCAGTATACATACAGTAGTTCTCGTTTCTCCAAACACTATCCGGTCAGGTGAAGTACAGTCAGTACACATCTCGCTATACTGTAAAGGTTTCTATATTTATAACCGAATCATTCCAAATAACACTCACTGCTGCCTGCACACATTCTGCTACTTCTATACTATATGACCCGGAGAGTTCTTTCATGGTTCCAGGGATACGTATAAAGTATGCACAAGCATAAGAGCTGAAGTGTAGAACGACTTTAGCTTAAAAGCATCGTCATAAATTCTTAAAGAAATTCAGGAAGGTGGTGGTGGGTTTCAACTCCTATATTACGATTCATTGAAAATGCAAGTTGACTGTTGGAGCTCTAAAGACTTGCTCCTGGAGTCTTCTCATTTACCAACTATAAACTCTTACTTCCTTCCCATTTACCACAAACATAAGTGACCACTTATTTTGATGGCATTTGCATAAAAAATCTCTATCAAATAAAATATTTCCTGTAATCTCTATCTGTTTTCCAAATGTATAACCGCAGAGGATGATAACCTGTATAGTAGTACACTACATATGTACCTATAAGTATACTCCCTATCCCTACCATAATTCCGTCCACACAATCCGGTATTGAGCTATGCATGCCTATTATTACGGACTTGAATCCTCCGTAAGAAAGCATTAAGAACTGATGGTGCTCAGTCATATAAAGGAGAAGGGACAGCTGAGATGAACAATTTATGCAGGTTGGATATCTTGCGTATCAACTTCAAAATCTTACTCCGTGGATTTTATAGCTTCATTCGTTATTAAAGGCATAAGTACAACAACAGACGAGAAGACAATGCGATTTAAATAAAGTTCAAGACCATACAACAATTAAATGTTCAATCAATACATATTGCATGTCTACATAATCGTCGTACCTAAACTTTATTTTGTCTATATATGGAACGACTTATCTTCCATTTGATACGCACATGCATACGTCAAAGATATGTATTATAGATAGATGAATGGATTAGCAATAGGCTTTATTTAAAAATTATGTCTCAAATTCTAATAAAAACACTTTATCAGTACAACATTTATAGTTTGACCATCCAAACTTTAGTACTTTTTAACAACCCGAAGGTTTCAATTCCTTCTGTTTACATTCACATCCTTTTATATGCACTTGCTCTTGACGAGTATCAAATGAATGAACGTGAACTTGGTAATTAATGATATAGTAAAAGCATTCAAGTGAATATCAATTTTTTATATTTCAGATGACGTCAATGACACACAACCGAGTTATGTTCTACGTATACCACGTAAATATAAGTAATACATTAATGTACTCAGTACTGTATCAAAAAGATACTGACGCTTAAATATACTTACAATCTCTATACAACACCATAGGAGTATAATATGCTTCAATGAGAGTATACGATACATAATATGCATTCATTATACCCACCCAGAGATAGAGATTAGTCTTTTAGTATCATTAACAGTTTCATATGTATACTTCTAATCCAGGTTTTGCATTGCCTTAAAGTCAGAGAAAGATTGTAATAACTTAAACTTTTAATTGGAATATCGTGTTGATATACAAAGTACTAACTACGTACTGCTAGCATAGTTAATGCACAATGCTAACGTAGTACTTCCACGTGGACCTACCTATAGCCAAAGTCTATCAAGGAAGTATACTATAGATTACGTATAGTACTAGAGCTTCAAAAAATAAAAATTTTGACGACAAAGTTGAATGCACTTAATTAGAATATTACCAAAGAAGCGTACCTTACCTTCGTATTTGTATGAACCATGTATGTAAAATGTATAGGTATGTACGTAATCTACTAATGCATTGTGACAAACAGCGAGCTTGTAGAGTACGGGAGCTGTTTTGTATGAAATTGTAATTATTTCTAACTAAGCAAAAAGGAAGAGGAATAAAAGTATAGAGACTGAAATTACCGGTAAGAAGTTAGGTAACATTTCCACAAGACTTGCTCCTTACATTCTGCGAAGTCTTCTCGATCCTCAGGGTAACTGAAGAATATTCATCGGAATCACGCAATTAGATTCTGAAAGTCTGGTTAAATAAGAGAAGTTTATCCCCTTCACAGTATTATACTTATAAGTATAGTATAGCAGCGAGTTTTAATTCAAACTGGTGAAGTCTCAGTATATAGGACTTAACAAGCTAATGTATATAAGCAGTCACTATATTTGTATACTATGGAAGAAAGGTTAAAGTTGTATATAGTAGTAGCACTATTCCAGTCAATTCTCATTTGCAACTACACCAACAACAACTGCTGGATCTACAATCCGACGACCAACAGAGATGAGACGAAAGCACTTCTGTACAAATTAACGTGTAATTGGATCTCGATCATCCGAAACTTTTACTTATTTACATCCCCATGCAAATAATTCCAGGTGATAATGCCGTCGGAACACAATGCGATTACATTAATGTCGTTTCCGTATAGCTTTATCAATGCAGATTTCAGTATATATACAAGTATCTTTATTTGAAGTATCTTTACGAAGGATTTAAGTATCTTAGGGGTAATTCCATGCAGTATCTCATGGGCTATTCCAGTATCTTATGGAGAATTCCAGTATCTCTTTACATGGAGAATTCCAGTATCTTATGGAGAATTCCAGTATCTCTTTATATGGAGAATCCCCGTATATGCAACTCACTTTTTACGTTGACAATTTACATTCAGCAACCACAATGAGATGTCAAAGACAGCTGAATGTAAAAGAGCGACAGTTTATAGATGTAGATTATATAGAAGATTTTTTTTACCTTTTTTTGCAAATCCAAGGGCTCGCAATATCAACAGTATTTCCTTATATAAGTATCTATGGATATTGTAATTTATTACAATTTGAAATTAATTTAAAGTAAACGACAGTATCGTACTGTATATGTATGTAGGTAAGTAACGCACGGAATGACGAAGTACACAATGTGTCACACTGCTGGAGAGAGATGTTTTACTCTTTTTTTCCGAAGATTTTTCACACCGATTTTTCGGATTTTTATATTTTACATAAGTAAGTAGGTATTACTTATGCTGGAGCACTTTTCCTTATTATGTGGCAAGAAGAAGAAGAAGTTTATTATGGTTGACAACCCCTTGACCAATGATGATGTTATGATCAGACGGAAAAAATTCAATGAATATATTTGATTTGTTTGTATTATTAATTAATTTGTATGTATATAGTATAGGTATGTATATAACTGCGGGTAATATATTGGAATTTCGGAGTAGCGTGAACAACTGATCGGAACAACGTGCAACCTTCCACTAGCACGTTCTTTACCATACTACGACAGCCCAAGTGCTTCAATGTCATGAAATTCAATACGAAAGTCTAGGAAACCCCCAGCCTTTAGTACTTTTTACTTGCTCTACGTTCACTCCACACAGAGCCAAGCACAGACCCCACTGCACCCGGTAAAAACGGCACTCTTCCACATCTTCTTCTTCTCTTCGTCTGGCTGGTTCCTCATTCCTCACAACAACACTCACCACCATCTGTCCGCTTCAACTTCCAGTTCCGCTCTCATTTCACTCTTTTTAAGCACAACTCCAGATACTCCAGGACACTCATGCAGTATTTAAGCATTGTCGGTCATTTCTTCTGGAGAAACTTGTCATCATCAGCTTCTTTGTAGAATTCCATCGTCCATTCACCTTTAATTTGCTCAACATTCCTACACAATTTCAGGTATTAATTTGCTCTACGTATTAAACTCACCTGTATTTATATTTTTAATTATTGGCTTAGCCATTTGTTTACAATTTCAAAATATTATTTTTGTTGGTAGATTTGCTTACATTTTTATGATTTATTCAACTTTTGACAAATTGTTTTGTGAACTTGATTTGTTTACATTTTGACAAATTGTGAGCATGATTTTGTTTTTATATTTTGACAAATTGTAAACATGATTTGTTTACGTTTTGACTAATTGTGAGGATGATTTTGTTTGTATTTTGACAACTTGTGAACATGATTTGATTTGTTTGACTGGCATTTTGAAAATATAGTGATATTTATTGGTAATGTAAGGTCTGCTGACATTTTGAAACTTCACAATTTGTATATTGTTGTTGTTACTAATTTCATTTATTTGCCATTTTTGCTCTTTGCAGAAATACTAATCTCAAGAAGAATAAACTTTGAGCCATTAAGCAATTCCAAGGATATTGGTAAGAACTGGAATTTCGACGCATGTAATTTACATTGTAATTTGTAATATTTACAATTTAAAGAGTGTAATAAGCATTTTAATTATAGCGCAAGGAGTAGTTTAACTATAGTGAAAGAAGTATCTTGAATGGTATGTACTATATAGGAAGGATTAATTATAGTATTGTTAGGATTATGAATGAGTAATTTTAACTATATATAGTGGAAGTGTAAGAAGTATTTTGGAAGGCATAGGAAGTTTGTTAAGTAGTAGTGATGGAATCATGTAAAAAATGATAAATTAGATTACAAAATTGTAGCTTTGATTTAGTGTGGGAAAAAGTTTAGGGTTACTGAGAAAAAGTCCTAGTGTCATCTCAGTAGACTTGAATAAATATTTATATGAGCAAGTATATATACTTAGCATTGTTATACATAAATATATGGATGTACCAAGATTTAGAGATTAATTTTGCTGTGAATAATTGTTTGCACAGGTGGATAGCATCAATGTTGACTGTCGTTTCGAATGGTTAATCATTCATTAAGCATAACAAATGTTATTAGACTGTATACATAAGTGCATAAGTACGTATCGGAATATGGTTTGTATAGTTTTGTTTATAGTGGGGGCGTATTGTCACGCTGGATTTTAATAACTTGGGCTGATATCAATCTTTGTATTTTAATTCTTGTGACAAATTACCTAAGTACATTGTGGTTGAGATGGTCAGTTTTAAATTATTATATTGGATTTATATTTTTAGCAGGTAAAGAAGTTGTTATATCTACCTTCTCCTATTTTTGTATAAAATAGAGTGCCGTCGGGGGATTTCTTGAAATGGCGAACCATTCCACGGGTGAACAAGTCTCATTTGTAGTTCAATGGTTCAATTCTTGGAGTGACTATCAGAAGGATGATTTTATCCAAGTGCTTGCACCTAAAGTTTCACCAGGACAGTATGTTAATGGAATTGTGAATGGTTTGAAGACTTTAGATGCTAGTGGGCGACCACCGTCTCTTTTTGCGTGTCAGGTATATTGCGAAATGCTAATTGAAATATATAATTATTTAAAAATTACATGAGATTAATGTTTTTTTTGTTAGGTACTTTTTGCTTTCAGAAATTAGTTATTAGAATTTAGCAATATGTGTATCTTATTGCAACTATTAATTTTTCAGGTGAAGCTGTTTAATGATTGGTGGAATTCCTGGAGTGAGTCGGACCGGGAAAAGTTCATGAACGCGATCCAGGGAATGGATGAAAAGTTTTGGACGGAAGTACAAGCGGAAGTAGATGGAACTCGGAAAAAGTTGGACGAAGATTTCTTTACAGTGACAATCACTGCCACGTCTACAACAGTGTCATCAAAAAATAACTGTGATTCGCCTGCCATTGAAGTTGCTGAGGAAGCAAAAGAAACGGAAGGAAATGATCGGAATGAAAATTCCGTGACTGATAATATTGAGGGGAGTCAAATTGAGGATGAGTTGAAGGAAGAAGTTCTAGAGGTGGCATAAAATATCCAGAAGATATTTAATGGCAGCTATATGGCTAGAACTGCTTGGAGTTATTTGTTTACAGTTGTAGCTATAACCTGGTGTGAATACTATTTGAAATTCAGCATTCCTGTCTAATAATTCCTAACACGCATCTTATGAGTGATATCAATGTTTTTAGACAGATCTCATACCTAATATGCACTGGTATTTAAAGCATTTATATAATAGTATAAGTATACATAGTTTTAATATATATGTATTTTTGAGATCGTTTGATGTTTGAAATTAAGTTGCTCAGTCTGCAACATAGCAATAATGTTAATACTTCATAATTAAGATAAGACTGAAAGCATAAAAAGAAAGTTCAGAATTTTAGTCATGTAAGCTCCTAAAAGTTTTTCCTCAATCCGATTTTAAATCGTGGTCCAAATACAAAAAATGATCTGTTAGGTCTTGATAAAAAAGTGTAATTTAGCGTGTCAACATAATGCATTTACTATTGTTACATTTTAACTCTTCGATATTTCAATAACTACTACTTTTCACTTTTATGATAGGGATAATATATGAATATTGTTGGTTTCTGAATGATAATCATTCCAAATACATTAACTTCTTCTGTTGTATGTTGTTAACATATGTTGATGCATACTTGTGCCAGGTATGGTATATTCTGGATATACATACCTGAAGTAGCTGAGTATTTAAAAGGGTGGTGTTATGTAATAGGTAGTACGTACTAGCTTATGTTAGTATTAGAGCTTAAACACAAGTTGCAGTAAACTGATGATGTTTAACCCAAAGAACGTTTATTAGACTTTATTATTACTTTGCCATATTACTCGAACCATAGTGACACAATCGCACAAAAATCAACCCAGGTATGGTAGATAACCGAAAAATTAAATTCTTCCTAATTTCTTGAGTTTTTCAATAAGCTGATCGACATCTTCAACCTTAGCACCAGCCTCCCGAGTTGGAGGATCTTCAACCGAAATTACCTGTCATTCAACATCGATTAGTAGAGGAAATTTAAAATCATTTGATGAAAACTTTACATTTTTACAGAATTAATTCCAGATTTAATACCTCAATCCTAGGAGCTAAGTCCACTCCCAAGTCCTTGGGCGTTTTCTTTTCTAAAGGCTTCTTCTTGGCTTTCATGATATTTGGAAGAGTGGCGTAACGTGGTTCATTTAACCTAAGATCTGCAGATATGACTGCTGGCAACTTAACTTTGATCGTCTCCAACCCTCCATCGATTTCTCTGGTTACGGTCAATCCGTCTCCTTCTTTTTCAATCTACATGAATCATACACAATGATTACGATTGTATCATTCCCTATTTTTCATTATGCCGTAAAAGCAAACATATAAAAAGACAGAAATCGATTAGCCAGTCAAGGGTTACCTTGGATGCAAAGACTGCTTGTGGCCAATCTAAAAATGCCGCAGTCATTTGAGCCGTTTGGTTACAGTCGTCATCGATGGCCTAAAGATTTCATTTAACATTCAAGATTATATTAATAACAGCCTCTCTTCACGGAGCATACGCATCAGAGTAATTAAAAGGTTTCGTGATTTTAATACCTGTTTACCCACAATGACTATATCCGCCTTTTGTTCCGTGGCTAACTTTGCCAAAATTTTTGCAACATGGATGGGCTGCATATTGTTGTACTCGGGTCCAGTAACTTCGACATGAACAGCTTTATCCACTCCCATAGCTAGGGCAGTCCTTAAGGTCTCCTGACTTTGAGTAGGTCCACATGAAACGGCAATAATTTCTGAAACTATTTTCTTCTCCTTCATTCGGACCGCTTCTTCCACAGCAATCTCATCAAAAGGGTTCATTGAGTGCTTTACTCCATCGGTTACCACCCCGGTTTTGTCGGGCTTGACGCGTACCTGAAATAGAAGATAATATGATCACCAATGTTTATCAGATTTCCGATTACACAATCTTTAATCACCTTAAATAATTTTTAATAAGCACCCAATCTTAAATAATTGGAATCTCAACGAGAAAATAATAAGAATTCATCTCAAAATCATCATACAATTCGCCGGTTTAATTTCCTTTAGAATATTAAAAAAACCTTGCGCTTTACAGACTAATTCTACAAATTACAAATACTTGTATAATTAAAATAAAATTAATTTTAAAATTATTTTTCTTACTCGAACGGCATAATCCACGACACGTTTAACTCCGACAAGCGCCCTTAAAGCCATTTTTTAATTGTTTAATAAATAGTACACAGCCGCTATTTCACAAATAAATATTAAACTAGAATTGCAAAATATTGTACAGAAATTTATGCCTAGAATGAACTTCCCAAAGGTCACTTTCCGGTTGTATAAGAGATAATGAAATAAATTAGTTGATAAATTATAAATTATCTTCTGGAACAGAAACAGAAGACAACTGACTGAGGAAATTCAAAGTACAAAGGTGAACCTCTGGGTTGACGTCCCAAACGCGGGAAATTCAAAAATATTTCTGCGTAGGCTAAAAAAACATGCAATTCAAAATCCAATGCATATCTTCACCGTTGAAATGTACAGCGTCCGTTTTGATTTGTGCGGACAAACTGAAGAACTTAAGAAATTAAAATACAATAAAATTTTTATGGGTAATAAATTGTAAGCAAAGTTAATTTATATTATTTTAATCATAATATTTATTTTTGCACTGGATTTAATCATGTTATTAGAATAAATGGAATTTATTGGTTTAATGCCAATTCCGGTTTATTGCTGTACGCTCTTTATTATGAGGAACCAAAATTGTTTTTTAAATTAAAGTATGTTGTAATTGTATTTTAATTTTTTGTCTGAATTTAATTTTGTTTCGGGTAGATTTAATTATTTCGTAATGTAATGCATATATCATATGTCTTTTTTGGTTCCTCCATTTTCAAACCGCTGTACAACCGAAGTTTTTAGTATGCAAGTCTTGAGCTCATGCGTATGTTCGATAATATCGACACTCCAGGGTTGATCAAACGTACTGTTTAACAAGGTTAAGGACATTGTCGTAAATGTCGGTATAATTTTTTTATCCAGTAAGCGATCTCAAAATCATGTCAAAGAATTTAATGAGTATGGGTTGTTAATGAGTATTTACTATATTGTCGGGAGGGGGGGGGGATCTAGATTTGTCGGGACCAAAATATTTGATCAGGACCCTTACATATAGGTCTATCTAGATCTATCTATATAAGAAGACTTTCTTGGTGTGTCTGTGTCTGTGAGTGATTTTGTTTGTATCTTCTAGGTCGGTATTATAAGAGATTTTTATGGGACACTGATCAGCTCAGCTCTGGAGCATGTACATTACATGTCATTCTTTTAAGGAGATCCAGCCGCTCAGTGTTTCTGTGTCATATCTTGTTGAACTTGCTCAGACTGCTGCTGCTGGATGCTGGAGAAAAAACTCTTTTATATAGATTCTGTAAGGGCATATCGTGTTTCGGCGGGTTCGGGATCCCTACTACTAGTTGCGAACCTATGGAGTAGGCGGATAAAAGGGTTTTTAAAGACATTGATTTTCGCTCATTGTCAGTGTCAGTACTTTGGTACACTGGATGCTGCTCAAATTATCTGCTCCAGCAGCAACTGGGAGCATTCCAGTATTTTATCCCTGAAGATAAATTAGTTCTTGTCTGGAGTATTAGCAATCTCTGTTCACAGTTTAGGATTTCGGGGGAGTAAACCAATTGGGTAATAATAGTGTCAGTGATACCTTACGCCGTAGAGGGATAGACACTATAGAAGATATAGATAATCAGATTGCTGTACGTTCCTTAATAAAAAAATATTAATATCATGTGTCATAGTCTAGGATCATTTTTATTAACACGTTTTAGTTGGAAATTAGCATATTATAAATTATTATTGGGAAAATACATAAGTATAACTTTATCCGCGTTTCCCTGAGCTACCATTTCCAAGTCGGATTAGTGAGCTGGGGCACCATGCGTTTTGTTCTGCAATTCTTAAGGATGGTTAATTGGAATTTTAAGATTTAATTTATGTTGGCTAAATTGTGATTGTTGTTGCTATTACAGGTTAATTGGCAATTGAAACAGTATTATTGGGAAACGATTCAACAGTATTCAACTTACAGTTCAACAACATGGCCGGTAGTAAGCAAGAAGCAACTGTTGTTGCCGACGAAGACTTACACGCTTCCGAATCTTCCACATGTAAGTAATTTGGTTTGGTTTTTTTAGTTAATTAAAAGGTTCATTTATTTCCAGTTAGTTAAATAAATTATAACAAACCAAAGAAGTATTGATATATACTATTTGTTGTTAAATTGTTTGGTTCAGCTGTTATGAAGTGTGCATTTAGATATGTTTTCTATTTTGGTTTGTTTCTTAATATTGCTTTTGAAAAAACTAACAACCATTTTAATGGAATTAATTTCAGTGTCATCCGAAAGTGCAGAAAATTTGAACAAGAAAAAAAATGTTGGGGGATTAACGTACCGGGAGCGCGTTAATAGCTTTAACAACGTTTGGCCATATACGAAAAAAACTGATGTTTGCACGCCACACAGCGTAAGCGAAAATTAGAGTCATGTTTATTCAAGGGGGTTACTTCACAAAACATAATAGATACGAATTTTATTGAATTATTAATCAATTTTATTCTTAAAAGGATATAGATGGTTTACAGATTATTTGTTTTGTTAGCTTGCTATGGCTGGACTTATCTATGAAACGAGCGAAGAACCCTGTTGGAAAGCTAGGTGTTTCGTATGCTACAAAGTCCTGGAAAATCTCGAAGGCGGCTCTGATCCCTGGTATGATTAGTAATTTGACGCACAGATATATGTACACAGTATTATAGTACTTTTGCTTGAAAAATGTAAATTAAACCCGGGTTTATAAAAATATAATTTTGTCGAATAGGATCCTGCACCGTCAGCTGAATCCCAATTGCACCATAGTGAAATTTGGATACCCTTCAAAACCTGATGGATATACGATTTCGCAAGTATTCCAGCTGCTGAAAGAATCCTTGGACAATAAACTTGTAAGTGAAGTAATGTGTCCATGTCTATATTAGAACCTTTATCTGATTATTATATTGGTTTAGCCTCCAAAAGCGAATTTTTATTCCGATCTTATTTCTATTTATGGACTGATGACGGCTTCAAGCTTTAACCGATACAAATATTCCTATAAAAAAGCATCTTCGTAATTCTATACACGACGAACCCATTATAATTATAATATTTTTAAATTCTTCTCCAGAACGATGATTACAAACAGTTTGACGCAGCAATGCGAAACAAAATCTTAGAATTTAAATCCACGTAAATAACCTATACAAGACGTATACATAATAATAATTTTTTTTTAATTCTGCAGGACGAGGATTACAAACAGTTTGACGCATCCATGCGAAAAACTCTTGCTGCCGTCGCTAGAGGTGGAGCACAAAACGTCTTGTCTGAGAGCGACTCATTTTAATTTCTTCTTGATCTCCTAATTTTTTTTACAACCTGAAATAAGTTTTTTTTACATCTCCATTGTCAGCTTTTGTCCCGCAGAGTGTCTGTTTTTTAGCATGACATTATTATATGTTTAAATCATCAACAGAGAAAAATATTAAATTATTTGTATACATGTACTATCTTGCCATAAATTATAGCTGATGAGCAGTTAAAATCCTATGGAATGATTTCTGTAAATAAGAATATAATAAATAAACTACATATATCTATGTTCTGAATTCCATTACAGACATTAATCTTACGTGTGTTAACGGTATTTAACTGTATTAATATATGGATTACAAGACATTTTATTGTGTGCATAATAATGTTAAAAATTCTTAATTGCCATATTAAATCATAATTAGTGCATGACAATAGCTTAAGCTTAAATGGAATAAATTGCCTGAAGAATCAACCAAACTTATTTAAGCTTTAAAGCATACCACTGCTCAGAGTGACGTACACACGTGTAAGCTGTGAAGTGGCTTGAAAGGCCATCTTCGCTACGTGGCTAAATCGAGCGGATTTCGTGGGAGATTTGCAATCGGACAAATCTACGAATTGAATCCTAACAAGTCAACATTTGTGACTTTGCAGTAAATACTTGTATCAAAAATAGTCGCTTAAGTACATCAATATTGATTTTATTACATTAATTAACATCAGTATTAGTCCTTTGGTTAGGGATATTTTGTTGGATGGTGCTCAGATAACACTGGTAAGTACTTTTTGACGTTCCTAATTTCTACGTTTTTAGAATATGATACTTGAATAATTGCAAGATTGCACCAGGATTTATTAGAATATTCTGTGTCTGTCAATAAGGAACTTCTTCGAGGTGATTTTTGAAGTTTGATTTGAAGCATGATGGTGTAATGTAAAATTCTGTGGTTGAGTAATATTTTTAATCCCGTGTGCGTATGTTCATATGTATCAGCAAGGAATGATTTATTTCATGGATATTTATAAACTCTGATTATTGTGTTTTTTTTCAGACTTTTGAAGCTTTCCATCAAGCTGGAGTATAGTAGTGGCTTAGCAGAAAAATTATTTTGGTAACGTAATATGTGAGGAGAAGATCCCAAGACAGTCGACGTATCATCGGAGGAAAAACCTGTAGTTTAATACATATGTACATGCTAGTCGTAGAAAAGACCAAGGCTGAAGAAAATGAAACGTCATTGGATAGTAATTATTCTCCTTGTAGGAGTTTCCTTAGTAAATATTTCCATAGTTGAGTGTAAAATTGAAATAACTCCGCCGACGACAACAGAAGATAAAAAATCACAAGATGATTCAAGAGGCTCCACTCCTCCTAGAGCAAATTCAGAATTTAGAGAGAGCACGCAACCGGAACCTCCATCAACTCCGGATCAGGGGCATACATTAAAAGCGGAAGATACTCCAGAATTCAGTCCACCCTCCAAGTCGTTTTTTACAGATGATTCAGAAGTTGGGATTAAATCAATGCATAAGAAAGATGGAACGGATTCCGATGAAGACGGTGGTGATGACGCCAACCTTATCAAAATTAAATTCGGACCTCCGGAAGTTATTCATATTGTTCCGCCTCCTGACCTCACGAAGAAATTTGGGGGTACAGAACCAAAGAAAGAGCCTGAAGTACCTCCAAGTGATGAGCCTGTAGATTCTCAAGGTAAAATACATGAAAACAAATTTTGATGTTTGTCCTAGTTATCTCTAGTCTTAGTAATGTTGCAGTGATATTGATTATTTTTAATTCCTAGCTCAAGAAATGTTTGACGCTGCAATGGATCTGTTAGGTCCATCAGCTGCCAGAACCGCCACTAGTGTCCAAATTTTAACAAGTGTAGGGAAGTCTCAGAATGTTGAACAAGCTTATCATCTTCTACAGCAAGCATCCCTGCGTGGTCATAAAAAGGCCATGGAGCTCGTTGCTTGGGCACAACTAGTCGGTCCACTACCTTTAGATGTTCTTGGAGCCAGGGAAAAGTTCGAAAAATTAGCATCAGAGGGTTATCCCAATTCCCAAACTGTATGTAACCAGACATTTGAATATCATTTTCCTGACACTGCCGACAATAAAATATTTCAATGCTTTTTTAGGCAATGGGATTCTTGCATACAAACGGCCTGGGAGTTGCTTTGAATTCCGCGTTACCTCTTGTGTATTATACTTTTGGAGCTATGGCGGGTTCAGCATGGGGTCAGATGGCTTTGGGATATCGTTACTGGGGTGGCATTGGCGTTTCTGTCAGTTGTGAAAAGGCCCTGGAACAATATCGCCGAGTTGCTGCCACAGTTGCTTCAGAAGTCAGCGCAGCTGGGACAGGACCAGCAATTCAGAGAACCAGACTTTTAGATGAGCTGGAGGGTACCGGAAATGCGAATGGAAATGTTCTCAATTCAGATATCTTAGACTACTACACCATGCTGGCAGAACGAGGGGATCTTCAAGCACAAGTGAGTGTTTCAGACTACTTGGAGCTATATTTTGAATTTTAAAGATTTTTTGACAAATGAATTTCATTTTAGATTGGACTGGGTCAACTACATTTCCAAGGTGGTCGAGGTATATCCCCCGATCATCATTTAGCCCTCAGATATTTTCAGAAAGCAGCGGACTCCGGTAGTGCGGTGGCTATGGCCTTCTTAGGAAAGGTAAAAGATATTCAGCAAATTCAAAATTTAATATAAAGTTGGATATTTTGAGCTTATATAAGTACTTCATGTGATTATCGTCATTCTACGTTATGACGTGGTTAAGCTTTGAGGTGTGTTTATTTATTGTCATTGTTATTTTTCTTTCAAGATGTATTTGGAAGGCAATGATGCGGTTCAGGCCGACAATGCTACCGCTCTTCGTTGGTTTCAGCGAGCAGCTGATCAAGGTAGTCCCGTAGGACAAAGTGGTCTTGGACTTATGTATCTCACCGGCCGTGGATTGCCTAAAGATGCTTCAAAGGCAATGCATTATTTTACCATGGCCGCTGAGCAAGGTAAAATTCAAAGATTTTTTGATGCATTAAAGAATTTGTCGTAAATCTTCTAGTTGGTTTGAAAAACTTACGTTGAATTCGTTATATTGTCAGCCATTCTTCTAATCAAGTTAATGAAGAAGAGAGTACGATGTGGTTATTTTTAATATTAAACCAAATTGTGTCTTTTTAGGTTGGGTTGATGGTCAGCTTCATTTGGGCAATATGTACATGAGCGGAATAGGTGTTCGAAGGGATTACCAGTTGGCTGCAAAATATTATAATCTAGCTGCACAGTCTGGACATATTTTGGCTATTTATAATCTTGCTCAGATGCATGCAACTGGTACGGGTATGATGAGATCCTGTACGGCTGCTGTGGAGTTGTATAAAACTGTTGCTGAACGAGGACGTTGGGGCATATTACTTGCCGAGGCTCTAAATGATCATCAAGAAAAGAGGTTTTCCCAAGCTCTCATTAAATACTTGTTACTGTCAGAACTTGGCTACGAAGCTGCGCAAAGTAATGCCGCTTTCATCCTGGAGCGAGGAGAAGTGGGAATTGAAGTTTATGAGGCGTTCAGCAAGGATGATCCAGGTATATATACCTATTGTCCCATTTATTTTATCTTTTCCAGTTTTATATGACTACCCTAATTTTTTGCTCTATTTACCTCTTAAAGATGATGGAGGTGTGAAGCAGGAGCCGTTGAAGCCGAAGGATATCAGTGGGCTGGAAGGTTCACAAGCCATTCTGTCTCGTGCGCTGCAGTACTGGGGAAGAGCAGCAGCACAAGGATATTCTCATGCCCGGGTTCGGCTCGGTGATTACTATTACTATGGATGGGGCACTCCTGTTGATTACTCGTCAGCTGCCTCACATTACCGACTTGCTTCAGAGCAGCAACGCAATGCACAAGCCATGTTCAATTTAGCGTACATGCATGAACAAGGATTGGGATTAAAGCAAGACCTTCATTTGGCCAAAAGATTCTATGACATGGCAGCAGAAACAAGTGCGGACGCCAAAGTTCCCGTTGCTCTGGCATTAATGAAACTCTCCGTTGTGTCGACGCTACAATCCATCGGTGCTTTAGACTTTGGCTCGGATAGTGACTTTAATGGCATACTACAACCGTTCGTAACATTTGGTCCCAACTGGGATCTTTATTTACTCACAGTTTTAGTTGGTATCTTAGGCCTTATGGTTTACTTTCGACGACCAAATCAGTAGCGAAACGTTGTGTACCTAGGGTAGGTTATTAACCTACACAAAAACTTTAACCACAGACTGATTAAAAGCGTTTCCATCATCTTTAATCCCGTGAAGGGAATCAGTTGGTCCCCGTTAAGAAGAAAGAAGAACTACTTCGAATATTTTGTTAATTTTGAATGTGTGATTTACTACAAGAAAGCAGCAGGAGTCCAAAAATAATTTCGAATTGTTTTTATATCATTATTCTGCTACTATTATTTGTGATGTGTTCTTATACGCGAATTTTGATTGAATCACCAATTAAGAAATCAATAATTATGTTTCTTGACCAAGTGAGCGTTTCCATCGTCTTTATATTATTTATTACTACAAATTGCACTGGTGAAGAGATAAGAGATAACGTACGAATTATTGCTGGAAGAATGATGTGCTTAATTCCCACCCCAAATAAACTGTCTCGTAAAATACCCAATGCTTTTGTTGTTCGTTTGTTTGAGAATCCTTCGGTTTACAGAAAAGCATTAATTCTTGTACTTCTCTTCGATAAAACAAATATTCATTCTCAGTAGTAATAATTAATTCTAGGCTGTATAGGGTTGAATGATGAAAGTTGAATGTCTAGATTTTTTGGGTGATGTAATTTTTATGTGAAATATGATTCGTTGTGTTTTTTGTATTTATATTATGAAATTATACATGGTGTGATATATTATTGTCATTATATTAGGGTAATGATTTTAAAAACATTTATCAAATATTAGTATTGGTGTAAAATTATGTTATGAAGTATTGTTTGGCTTGTGATGGTTATCATTATTAGCATTTTGCAGCAGTGTATAAAAAGCGTGAATGTATTTGTATAACGCGTAAAAATAAATGCATAAAATCAAATTTCAAATAATAATGTATTTCCTGTTAGCATATATTTGTACTTATAAAAGTACATTCAATTCTTATTTTCCATTTAAATCCTTACACTTACACCCTAAATCCTGTTAATAAATACACTTTTTAATTTTCATATATCAATCATTTATATGATCAATTCCAGCAGTTCACAATGTGGTTGAACATCAACTGTGCAGCGAGTGGAAAATATATGTACATATAAAAAATAAAAATATACTGACCTGTCAATCAGCCTCAGACTTCCTTACTTATAAATAATAAAACAAACCCCATATGAATAATTCTGTCAGCAGACGAAATCAACACGCCAAGCTGTTCCAATGCGATTTTTACCTGATGCAATCTTTTATATACAATCTTCCATATGCTATAAGCAATACTTATTACTCATACACAAAATAAAAAGTACACACGGAAGTGTCCAGAAATTGAGGTTGAGATTGAAATGAAAACTACCTATATGTCAGTATATACATACATACTTACATTATTCGACTTTCTCTTTACATCATCTGCACTTATTGCTCCGAAAAGAACTTCTCGGGATATTTTCTCATTCTTACATATTGCATGATGCATGGAAAGGTGGGTGTGAAAAGGCGAGCAATGACCACAGAATTACTATTACACCGGAGATTACGATCTTTAAATAGTTCTCGACTCCAGGAATTCCAGAAGCCTTCTTCTGATTTAAGCATGCGATGTGTAGTGTGTGGAAACTCCATACAGTTTACTCCTTTATGCCCACAGTCACAGTTTTTGCCTTGTGGCTGGTCAGTGAGGTTAGTTTGCTCAATCCATTTATAGAGCATTCTCCTCTTTTTGGACTTGTTAACTTTAATAAAAAATAGTTAAAATATTCATAAATACTTATTAAAATCAATCGTAAATAATAAGAATAAATTAAAAACAATCTTAAATACATTGTAGAAGTGATTCTGAGGATTTTAAACTATTTTTTAAAAAAATTATTCAAACAAAATTTGCAGTTCGTCATTGCTGAAAAAGAAAATAAATAAACGTAAATAAAAATAAGTTATGTATGCCCGTTAAATTTCTTAAACTCAACGCCAAACAAAGTGCCTCTAAATGACAGTGGACTGGTTGCTCCAAATACTGTCAGGGAACAGCATTGGGAATTATCCGGATGGGGACGACAATAACAACAACAACAATAATAATCGAGACCAAGGGTTTCCGGATGGGACGAAAGGGTCCGGGGCAAATGTTTTTCCTATAGTCAGTGGTGGTATTCCGCAATCCCCGGGAATTGATCCTTTTTCCAGAGATGCATTGGAGGTACAAACATAATTATTATTATTTGTATTTAATTTGTATTTAATTTGTATTTAATTTGTATTTAATTTGTATTTAATTTGTATTTAATTTGTATTTA
>JAQGAK010000871.1:0-48865 GCA_034696945.1 Lipothrix lubbocki | reverse complement strand
TCGTATATATATTCAAGGCCAATTGCGCGAAGATCATCACAACAATCATCCATTAACGCCAATCAAGAAGAAATCAAGTTTACTATAATTATGCATATTCATTTTTGTATGTTTTTTTGTGCTATGATTGTGTGTCGCTATTTACAAGTCAGTCGATGCTTATTTAATTATACACAAAGGCACTCTATAATACATACATACATACAGAGCAATTTATAAATGGAAACAAATTGTCTTATTTTGAATATTTTTTGTATGTCAAACGATATGAAAATGGTTGTGCATGATTGAAACTTTGAATAATTATGATTGGAACCTATTATGAGAAAATCATCAAAAATAAAAACAATGAAGTCAGTTATTTTGATTTGTCTTTCTCTGCACTTATATTTCAAGCGTGTTTATCTATTAATATATAATTTTCATCGTATAGTCCCAGTATATAGGATCGTTGGCGTTCCAATCCACACTTTCTCTATACTTTCCCCACAATTTCTCCGTATACAAATATAGATGACAAAAGGTGAAAACAAACCTTGAAAATCATATTTATCAATTAAGATTAAATTTTATATCATCCAGAATTTTCATATGAACCAATCAATTTCTACTTTTCCTAATTACTTCCGAACCAAACAATTAATTTGTCGTCTGTCGCTGAATTAACATTATTAAGAATTATTGTTATTTGTTACTGTGTGTATACTGGATTTTTTATATTTGGCTATAAAAACAAATATACGAATTATGATTACATTTTAAGGTATCTATACATACTTGTTAAATAAAGCAGAATAAAATACAGATACAAGTAAGAAAAACTAATGACCCCAAGATTCAAAGATAATTTGGCAATACGTTTCTACTATACAATAATACACATATAAAACACACAATAATAAATTACAGATATACCATCTTGAACAAAACGTTATACTAGATACAAAAACTGCAAAAATACGATACAATATTATAACATTAAGACATAAACTTATTGCTGTATTAATAATTTTAACAGGAAAGTTTATATATAATTATATGATGGATTTATTTAAAAAATGGCAAAAATATTTGACTACGGTAAAAAATTATATTATGTAGAAAAATGATGTATAACTACTCTACTATACATAAAAACAAGATTGTAACTTTAGTGATTTGTACGGGCATGCTATGTAAACTATATAAATATATATCTATATTGTATAATGATAACAATGTAATTCGCTATATAAACATATATATAACTCCAAGAATTTACAATTTGCTAAATAAACATTACTTTCTGTATTGATGTTTATTAAGGATACAATATTTAACTATATATGTAATAATGGAAAATGGTACGAGTGAAGACAAGATTCATCCGATGCTGCTATATATATATAATTATACTGGTTCTAGAGTATATTATATTGCAAATGATTACGAAATCAATTATTATTATTATGTAAATTCGAAAGTGGTATATATTACGGTTTAATTTAAATTATGTATATTCAATTTTTATATTATTGATTTCAAACGGAAGGAATTTATGCCGAGTTAACTATAAAGTAAATATGTAGAGTTACTAAAGAATCGTTTCACAACATATACAAATAATCATAAGTTCGAACACGTAATGAATTGCGAGAGAACGTTGTACCTAATTTTAAAACGTGGATCATTTATTTTTATTCCGATGTCAAAACTAAGATAAACGATAAAAATAAATGAAGTGAAATGCATACAAAATATATGTTACGGCATATTTTCCTTTTATTTGACGCATTTTCATATTTTTGCATAATAATCTTCGGCATACGAAATGTTAATCAAACTGGCATAAAAATGTAATCGAAATTATCACCAGCTGTAAAAAGATGACAATTGCTGCTGGCAATGAATAAAGAAAAGTGATTAGGAAGATTTTAGGGAATTGCAGAAAAAGCATTAGGAAATACATACATAATAAAAATGTATTGATGGAAAAAATTGTAAAATTATCGCAATTAAATGCAAGGCATAGAGAATACTGTTGTAAGGTGTCAAATAAAACAATACAATGTGTTTAAATTATAATATTAAAATTCTATTAAAACAAAACATCATCTACATTGAATTAAAATCAGACTTTTCAGGGGAAGATTCTAGATAAATCATGTTTGTGGCAACAATTGAATCACTCTCCAAATCCAAATCATCGTTATTGTCAATTGGGATTGATATGACAAAATGTTCTTCGCCAGGAGTACTTGAGGAAGATGTTTCAATGGTGCAAGTTTGACCTTCCGTTAATTGCAACATAGTTGACTCATCCGTAGTGTCTTCAATACTCTCATCAAGATCGGTAGAGTTTATATTACTGCCAACAGTATCCTCGGTGTTACTACAACTTCTATCCTGGAGAAGAGCACTCGGGAGATGAGTTTTCGCATTATTCAATTCCATTTTAGCGAATTTCACATGGGGGAACCGAACTTTGAGGAACTTGCTAAAAGAAGAGTATCCCATGATTTTGTGATTGTCCGTATCTTCATCTTTATCATGCTCAAGTTCTGATGCTACTTGTTTCTCAAAATAAGCTTTGTACTCTTGATGTAATTTCTTCCTTGTCTGCTCTTGAGGCAGATAAATGGGCGCTGTAGTATGTTTCGAATGTCTGGGTTTACTAACTTCTACACCTTGGGCAGCATTGGATTTGTTCACATTGTCAACATATTCTTTGAACCAGTTGTCGAGGTAATCAAATGTATGTTGGTAAGTTTGGAAGGGGAAAGTATTATGAGGTTTCTTCCCTTGGTTTCCATGTACACGAGGAGATACTCCGTGGGTCAGGAGATGCTTTCGGATTCGCTTTAATTGGTAATTAGTACAATTTTCAAGGTATAACCATGCATCCATACAAACTTCCCTCCCTAAATACACATATGACGTATGAAGTCGCTGACGCTTGGTGTGCATCACGGTAGCTTCAGGATTGGAAATTGATGACATAGTTACGCCCATTAAATACATATCATGCTCAGCACGGGTCAGGTCAGCGATGTTCAGCCGATGTCGGTACACGAATTCTGGAGAGAGGCCCTCAAAGCAGTTTTCCCCTGGACATTGGCAGCCTTTCTCGAAGCGCATCCGAACCTGATCCACATTATCTTCTATTTTAGTAGGGTCGATTCCCTCAGCCAACCAGTCTGCTATTTTTCTCCTCTTCTTTCTTTGAGATTTCCGTGTGACTGGACACAACGCTCCTTCAGACTCCGAGTTTTCTTCGATTGAGGAATCCAATTTGAGATCACTTTTAGCTGGAACACGATGCTTGGTTGCTTTGACGTTTGGGCTTCTCTGTTTGGGATTTATTTCATTTAATGCTGCTTCCCTCTTTTTACATTTTATTCCTTCGTTAGCTTTCATCCGGACAACTCTTTTCAATGATGGAGCTGCATTGCTTTTATACAAAGTATTATTTTCATTGGTCGTTTCTTCCGTCGATGCATTTAACATGGTGTCATTGACATTGCTGAACATTACAGAATCAGACGTTATTCCCTGGAGGTCGACTGTATCGTAAAAATCTGAATGATCACCATGGGCCCATGTATCAGCAGGCTGATTTCCTTCTTCAGGACTAATGTGTGCAGGTACCATTGTCAAGACGGAGTTTTGAAGGTCACCGCAAGATATTGCCGAAAGTTGCTCCTCAGCATCAGCATCAGTTGAACCATCAGCTGGAGGGTATGAATCCATGGCTCGGAATTCTTCGACATTGTTCCTACTCTGTGTCCCACCTTCGTCATCAGCACAGAAGCTATTGTTGGACGCTTGCTGCTCCTGTTCCTTATTATTGATAGTAATAGAATCTTCCTCTGAAGGGACCGTCGTTATGAAGTACGTCACGGGTCCATCCTTCGTTTGTACATTTATCGGAATACTTATGGTTCTTGAGCAGGAACTCCAGCTATCATCTGCATTCACGCCGATCAGCCCCAGGAAGTTCTTCAGCGCTTGATCAGCCTCAGTTACAATTGGCGAAGCTTCAAGGTCTTCTGGGAGCGACATATTTTTTGAGCTACTTTCAAAAATTATATCAAATTATTATTATTGATTGGAAATACTTGCATTTTTCATTTCAATTTAATTAAAATTATTTTATTAAATTATTTATAATATGTATACTATTAAATATTTAAAATTAATTATTATACATTAAGATTGCGGTCTCTTACACACAAATGTCGCCGTGCCACGCTAATCTCCTATCAGTACCATAATCCAAATTCTATGGATTTCATTATATAAAGACAAATACATGCTGAATTTTGCCCACAAATGACAAACTCATTTAAAAAATATGATAAACCAAATGTTGAATGTTATTTTCAAAATTGGCGTTATTTACACAATTTCAACTTTCTAGCAATTGTATTGCACTAATAATAATAATTCTCCGTTTGTAGTACTCTCATTTAATTTATTTAATATTATTGCAAGTAGATAATACATTATTTAAATATAATCTACGTTTAATAATAATAATTTCTAAAAATTCTAAATTCCTTAAAATTCACATTTATTCCATAATTTAAAACTTTTCTCATTCCCGCCACACAACCAACGAAATCTATAAACAAGATTTACTCTTCAAAATAGATTTTGAGCATTATTTTTCATTTATTATTTTAAGAGTATTTCCATTAAGTTATTAGATAAATAGGAATTATAACCATTTCATACTATTTATCAACATTTTAGTTTAATTCAGCAGAAATAGCTTTTAAGCGTAAAAATTTTGCTATAAATTTTATTAAAAAATGCATTGAATTTTGCATGCACATACAAGGTCATAGAGTTTGGAGAAATTAGGAACGAGTTTGTGTTCAACAACAGCTTCTCCCACCAATTCCTCGATAGTATAGTGGTAAGTATCCCCGCCTGTCACGCGGGAGACCGGGGTTCGATTCCCCGTCGGGGAGGTATTCTTTTGTCAAAATTATTCCGGAAATTTGTTGAAAATGAATTTAAATATTTTTAATCAATTTAATTTTTAATTTTTGTATGTTGAAATGAGTCGGAAAAAATAAAAATTAAATTTGTATCCAAATGCACACTTTAATACCTATATTAATTTCAATATCGCTTAATAATTAATATGAATTTTCAGCCAAGGTCTTTCCATGGGATTAAATTGCTATTAATATTATTAAGCATTTTATTATTGAAGCTTTAAAAAAATTATTTAATCCTATAAATTACTGCAAAGTTTTGGAAATTTGAAGCAAAAAAGTACCTCCCCGACGGGGAATCGAACCCCGGTCTCCCGCGTGACAGGCGGGGATACTCACCACTATACTATCGAGGAACTGGTGACAATAAGTTGGAAATAATTAAGCCACAATCTATCTTTCCTGACTCATCAGAATTAAATTCATTATTATCAGAAATGACAATAACATTTTATTCTTTATGTATTATTAATTATTATACAATTTTCTTGGAGAAACTTTATTATTGCTATAGCTTAGGTTAATTATACATGGTTTGTGTACAAGTTATACAAGTTGTTGTACAAGTTAGTTCGATTAGTTATACAAGTATGTGGACTTGTATTTTGATTATTTTGAGATGGAAACATCTTTTGGTTATTGTCCACCAGAGAAGAATGCAGTTTTAGTAACTCGGAATGTCAAGTTAATGGAATGAACGACTATCCTGCCACGAAATAGAGATGAAAGGAGTTGGATGTAAATCTGGAAGCTCCAGAATATGAACTGGAGGAGATTAAATGGCACTCCGGTGGATGCATATTCATTTTTGAAGTCTCGCTGGAGGTAAACTGTTAAGTGGAAATTCATCCAGAAGACGGTCATCAAGTAGAAGAGATTGGACAGGATCTGTGGGAAGGAGTAAAATTTAGTATAGTAAGTAATTAAATTAAATTAAGCAGGCATATAGACATTTAAGAACTATATACACTATAAGTATAGACAGAATAGAATCATGTATTACTAACCAGCCTTATGAGGACTAGAACGGAGACATGCTTCCTGGAAACGTCACGATTATAAATATTGACCAGACCAAGCCATACTAAGTTCCTTGTGAAAAAATCCGAGTGCTCCCACAAAATATTGTATGTTAATTGTAAAATAAAAGGTAAGGCACTGCAGTTTATGATAAGACCGAATTCCTGGCCATTCACCATATTGTCAATTGTTACACTAACTGACTATCATTTAGACCCGATTTAGCCATGGGCAATGGATAATAACAAGAATAATAATTGTAAGTCACATGCTGTTTAGTAGAAGTATAAGGCTAAAATAATGCTGTAAAAATTTGCATGCCGCATGAGGAAAGTTTAATTGGGTTATGTAAAACTTGAATCAGTATTAAGTAATAACATTACACAACTCGGGAATGTAGTTTATTTCGATATTTCAGTATAGCACGTTGGACAATAATTTGAGAACTGCTTCTCTGCTATGTATTTACTATACTTATAGACTAAATGAAAAATAAAACCCATAGTCTGTGCATTTATTACTACAGAAATACTATACTATGACATGCTTAATATCTCCTTGGGTAATGTAACATTGGATGTTGTTCTGTAATAACTTATTTTCGTACACAGCCCAAGGCATTGAAGATAGTGATCAGTTTCAGCTCCATAGATATTTATGAAATCACCCAAGCTATATCTATGATGGAGAAAGTTATCCGTTATCCAGCAAGTATCACTGTTGACATTAAGCTTACTTATACCTGAACCATGTTATTCTGTTTGGATAAAGTTGCTTTCGTTTTTTTTTTGAAAAAATGCATTCTCTATAAGCATGTATCCCATACGAATTACATGGTGCAGATTTCATTAATACGGTGGATGTTTATTTAATAATTACTATCGATAAGCATACTGTCATTCGCTTATTAAAATTACTAATTCTGAGTAAGTATACAAATGTGTACAAAATAAAATAAAGGTATAATGACACATAGCAAAACTGCATGGTATTTCTCAAAACATGTCAAGGCTGGCTAAATCAGCAGGAGTAGAAGATAAGTTTAAGGAACGTTGATTTGATTTGCTACATGATAAGAATTTACAGATACAGATTTATACTTGCCAGCCTGACCTCAGCAAGTTTCATACAAACACAAGCTTGTCCAACGGAATTTGTATACAGAACCGATCAGAATCTAAAGGGAAAATCTGTACTCCGCCGTCTGACAAGACAGGTGAATTGAAAAGGAAAATATGCCTTGTTGCTGGGTTCAATGGAAATTAAGGTTAGGTATGAAGTATGTATATATGCATATATTATGCATTCTGCACATTTTGAAAAATGTTATTGTTAATGAAGCTGTAAAAAGTTAACCCATGGAGGAGTGTAAACAGAGCCACTCTAACCATCTTATATATTTTGGCCGATCGAGCCTCCCTACTGTCAGTTAGTGTTCAGCTTCTTGTGGGTTTCTTAAAAAAAGATAATCATCACCATCCATCTGTGATCTGTTGGGATAGAGAATATAGGAAGCACAAGTCTAAAATAGAAACACTCATATGTATGTACCTACCATATACACGCGAAAATAGACAACTAAGAGGCAAACTTTGTCTCACATGTAGGTACTACTTCACTTTCATCATTGTGCCCCTATAGTTTTCTTGTGTATCAGTTAAGAAACAAGAGCTAGTTGTGGACTCTCAGTAAATTGGGAATTTTCGCGAAGAAGAGTAGCTTTTTGTACAGAAGCTGCAAATCTTCGCATTTCAAACAAATAGAAATTAAGCCCATAAGTTCCTATACTTAAGTTCTTCAGTTCCTGTATCGGTTTTACTTCGTAAGTAACAATTATTCTTTGTACGCTAAACGTATAAAAGAGAAGAAAAGCAGCTTTACAATAAAGAATTTGTACTTTTAAACTATAGATTTGTGATCTGTGTTTGTGGTCTATTTTTTGCAATAGTTAAATATATTGTTCCAATGAAAAATCTGCAGTTCAAGATAGTGTCCTAATCAGCATCTTTACTTTAATATTTTTCAAGAGGAAAACTTCTATTTGTATAGGTATGTTTTTTAATTGCTTTTTAAAGGTCAGAAAGATCAAAATATAATCGCTAAAAATCTTCATCACGTATTAGATCAATTTCCATTATATACATTTCAATATTTGCGAAGGTATTACTAGTGTGTGCATTGATGCCCATATCAGGACGAAAAGTGTAATGAAGAGGTGATACGTCATTTCTAGTTAATAGTTACTTAATGTCTGACACCCCATCGACACACAAGTGTTTAATTGTCGCCTGCGGATACGATTTATTGCTCATTAAAACCTTTCATATTCGTGTTACAGAAGCATTATAGCTCCCATTCGCACACGACTGGGTGCACCTGTACACTCAATCACTCAACTCAAAGGTGCAGGTTATGCCATGCGGTTTTTATTTACTTTGTATAGAACTGACTACACGACAAGTAACAAGTTCATCAATTCTACAGCCATACGGATTAAGATAGCACTATTGGAAGTAAATAATGAGTTGAATAGTATGCGTTTTTGTACAAACAAAGGTAGCCATAAAACTATTAGTATAGGTATTTAAATACTTTGGAAAACCAGCGAGTCATTTAGTCAACTTTCCTCTTTTTATACCATACGATTCCTCATAGCCAGGTATGGATTCATAGTCAGACAGCAAATATGCAAAGTGTCTCTTAACTATTATTGACTTGTTTACCCTTTGTACATAAAAGTACTAAATTTTGATAGGTAGTCAGTCATTTCTAGTTTCAGTTTTGCATTTTAATAATTAGCAATTTATAATTTGAGGTTTTTTCACAAATATATTGTGTAAGCCCTAATACAAAAGCAAGCAAATAAGTTATTGTAACTATAAAGCTGTGATCTGATATAGCTTAATTACATGTTCTTGTATGTTAAGCTTCTAGAAATATGAATCGAGTTACATGCTGCTGCTATGAAATTACGAAAATTTGCCTAATGTATTAAATTATCTTTTTCAGACACTATTTTAAGCCGTTTGTTTAGAAGTAGATAGAAGGAAAGCTGAAGGATTAAATATCTACACTCATCAATAGTTTTAGGCATATGCTTCATGGTGTCCTTTTTCGATGTAAGATGTATAAGTACTGATTGGCAAGAAGCTATTTTTATCCTCATTGCGTAGGTACAATAAAAATGCCTTTCTTTTTTAAGCCTAATAAAAACCTGCGAAACAAATTTCCTTTTAAAAAAAATAAAATCAGTCACCCAAGGAGAACATGGAAATTCACAGCAAACGCAATTGACAATGACAATGATCGTTTACGAGATAATTTTCAGTAGACGCCTTGTTTATTCTTCCCTAATTTATATCTGTCAATTTTCAATCAAACATAATCCCACTTCCTGTCGTCAGTTATTTACGGCGTATCGGATGTTGTACAAGAGCATATTATATAAGTGGGATTGCATGAGTAGGAGTTGCTCTTCAAAACAGGAATGTTTATGATATTATATGTGGAAATGTTAATCTTCGTTCCGTTCAGATGTCAATATGCATTATGACTTTATTTGATTTATTTGTTTGTGTGTAAATTGCAATAATATAGAGGCACACAGGACGACATGGTTGGACAATAATAATAATTATTATTATTAGAGGAGTATTCATATCCGAAGTTTAACCACGGAAGATGAAAGACGATCCGAGTGCTGTCGAAATGCGTCAGAGGGGCCGCTCCTTATCCAAAGTTGACTTACATGTAACGATTTCCGAACCGAACTCAAACGACCGGAGGACTCAATGGATAAACGGGAACGGGAAAATTCGCTTGGGGAACAACCTCGGACATTATAGCTATAACGAGAAACCAAGTGTTCAGAACGATTCGGGCTACAATGATAGTCTTCCGCGAATCCACACGCATCCTCATCCACTTATTACTTTCTCAAGTGATGATGGATGCTATGCTCAGAACGAGATCAACCGGCCTTTCGAGTACGGGTAAGAAATTTATTTATTTCAAGTTGGTATATGTATATGTATTGGTATATGTACTAACGAAGATTTTAGGATATTTAAAAAATGCATACGTAGGTACATATAAATGCTTCTCTATATAACTTCCTCGCAATATAACATTTCGAGGAATCGTAATTTATCACCAGAGTTCGCAAAATAAGAACTTGATACCAAATCTGTGGTGCCCATTTTTATTGTACAAATCCCCAACACGTGTATTTAAAGCTAAACTCTACATTATACGATAGTGGATTAAGAGTTCATTTTTCAGAGAAATAAACATGACTAGGATAGTAAAAACCAACTTGAATTACTTGGATTCACACACACTAAAATGTATAAGAGTGTATATAAGTGTAATGTGTTCCAAGCTATTACATAAAGTGTAAAATCAGATCGTCGCACGTGTTAGAATTAAGTACATCACGTATGTGTACACTATACCATTCGTGTACCATACATATAAGTGCATTATCTGAAGAATGCGAGAATAAATCTTGACAAAGTATCTTTCCGTGTATTTATAGTCTTTGGTTTAATAACAACTTAAAAGTAGACCTGAATAACATGTATGCGAACAATGATTAAAATCATTTTAAAGTTTTGAAAAATCTTTGTGTACATTTGTGATGACTGATGACAGAAACGAAAACTGGCGAAGCAGGGACAAGCCACCATGTGGAAAGGCAAAATTGAGAAGCACATGTTCATTGAATTGCACGTGTCATCACCCATATTTTGATACCTTCTCCCGGAATTCCCATCCTGATGATGAAGACAATGATAATGATGAAACAGAAACTCAGTACAGCCTTACCCGGAGAAATGGAATACGACCCTCAGCAAGGCGACACAGGGAGGAGACTGTGGACATTGAAAGTCCTACTGAAAGTGTTTACAGTATCTCCAGCGAGAGTGAAGAGAGTCAAGTAATTATTTTAATAATCAAGCCCTTCTCATAATTTATTTACAAAAAATAATTAAAAATATTAAAAATTCAATGATTCGTCAACAGGGAGAGATCGACCCAACCAGTAATTCCATGTTAAAAATCCGGCACGAGAAAGTTCGGAAACAATCTGTATTTTTTACTATTAGGAAAGAATGGAATGACGAAAGTGTAACAAGTAGTTTTAGAGATTTGAGCCCCGCTGTCGGATCTTTATTGGAAGCTGCTTGGAATGGTGATGTGAAGCAGTTGGAGGAGCTGTGGACGAACGAGCCTCTACCCAATGTAGATTCTTCAGATGCATTCGGCCGCACGCCCTTGCACTTAGGCAAGACTAATTTCATGCCTTCACTGTAACTAATTATGATGATGTGGTTGGCAAATTAAACAAATTCTTGGCTTCTTTATTCAGCTGCTGCATCTGGTCATGTTGAAGCTGTGGAGTTCTTGCTGAAGAAAGGTATACTTATAGCGTTAAGTCTTGACAGACACAAATCACATGATCATCTTAACATATAAGCTAGTACATTATTCCTGAAAATAACACTCTGGAAGTAATTATTACAACAACAGATGTATTCCAAAATGTATTTGTTTATGCCTATTAACAGGAGCGGATGTTGAGGTTTGCGATTTTCAACAAAAAGCATCTCCGTTGATGTGTGCTGCGGGATGTGGAAGTTTACCTGTTGTAGAACTGTTACTTGCTCATGGAGCCAATGTCAATGCTGGCTTTGAGTCAGGCAAGACGGCATTGCATTGGGCAGTTCAGGCGGAAAGCTCGGGTTGTACAAGGAAATTGCTAGAGAGTGGAGCCCTCCAAAACCCTCCAGTGGCGTACTCCGAAACAGCTCTTCATGTTGCAGCTGCTATTGGACATTTGGAGTGTCTTCAACTTTTGATCGAGCATGGAGCCGATGTGACTTTGATTAAGGTTACTTTTTGTCTCTTTGACTAAAATATAGTAGATTGCATATATCAGCATGTATAATTCTTGTCTTTACATGTAAAGATACTGTGTATAACACTTGCAATTTCAAGGGCAGGTCATTAGGCTAAAAAATTACATGGTTGTTATACATAGTTCCTTACAATTGACACCGCAAAATCTATGAAACAACGCATGAAACTATAGAAAACAACTGGCGAATTGCGTTGCATTCAACTGTTTATGCCTTGCATGAGATAGAAAAATTCTTCCGTATTCGAATTATCTGACAATAAAAAAACTGCGTGCATGGCAATGGCAAAGTACAGGCTAAAATTACCTCCCAACTTTTCAGATCTGTCCATAAAATGTAAAAACATTTTTACGGCAACAACCGCAAACATGAGGCTTGCCATAAGCCTGGCGACACAAGCACTGACGGCTCTTTTTGTGCTACACTACTCTATATTTTTTAAATGCATAAGATGATTTTAGAGGGAAGTTCAGTGGGCGGCTATTTGAGGAATAAGTGTACCTTGAAAAAGAACTATCTTGGCATTTTGGCACCAGATTAAATCATCCACTTAAAACTGGCTTACAAGTTTCAGCTTCCCTGAATTTATTGCCTGGATGACTGCAGGAGTGAAAATAAAGCTTGACTTTTAATATGCTCCCGGGCTTTAGAGTTTAGTATAAGAGGGGATGAGTACTTAGCACCTTTGTATGCACATAAGTAGTCAAGGCGCATTTTCTTGTAAGACAATATTTTTGTATCGGAAATGACATGATTGGCATTAAATATGGAGAGGTAAGATGGAAGTTAAACCCACTTTGTGTTTGGTGTCACTTTTCATAAAAATATCAGCCTTGATAAAATTATACTTACTTGGTTATTTTTCCTTTCCTTAGTTGTTTTTGCATCTTTGCTTATATATTTATTATACTGGGTGGTTTCTTAAATTATTTAGGGAAATTCTCGGAGCACCGCTCTTCATTTGGCTGCTTGGGAGGGAAGCATCGACTGCATGCGCTATCTCCTTACTTGTGGAGCATCTCACTCTGCCCAGGATGGTAATATTTACAGTGTTTCTGTTCCTTTAATGACGATTTTCTGCTTCTTTCTATTGCGATGCAAATAATTCCTTGAAAATTAAAAATAAAGCTAGAGGCCAGACGCCCTTACATATTTCCGCTGCCAGCGATACAGATGCTACAGCTCTGCTGCTGTCCGTCGGAGCGGATCCACATTTGGTGGATTCCAACGGTAGAACGCCACTCCATTGTGCCATAAAAAGAGGTACGTACATGGCGACATTTTGACAGATAGACATAACAATCAGTTTTATACCTTAGTTTTGCACATTTTTTAAGATACAAAGACTTTATTGAGAATGTCTTCCTTAATGTTTCAAAAGTAACTTATTTATATTTATCGTTCTTGTTTAGATTATAGTAGAAGATTGACGTCAGCTTAAAAATTAGGACATAAAATAAAACGCAAATGAGATGAAGGTGATGGATTTGTTGATATTAGCATAATTCTTAATAGTTCTGGCTTCTTCTGGTGATTTACAGGTTCGAGGGCAGGTGAATGTGTACGGATGTTGCTTGACGCTGGGGCTGAAATTAATGCCCGGGATTGTTACGGTTACACACCATTACATCTTGCAGCAGTCAATGAATCCTCGACATGTGCTTCTATTCTACTTAACAACGGAGGAGATGCTACAGCTAAGTACGCAAAATTGTGAAAATACACGCATATTTATTAGTTAAATAGGTAAATAGAGGCTTATGCCTATTTTACATATATGCATACCTAATTACTTTTATTATAACTTGTATAACTTCAGTACAAACATAGCAAATACATTATATTTGTTGTTTTTTGCGGTACATATGAACTACATATGAACATATGTATGTAACTTATTAACTTAATATATAAATATAAAAATTAAATATAGTTATGTGATGTAACGAGTATGTATGTAACTATTTACCATACCTAACAGTGTTTTGTTTTACGACACCAAGTTATTCATTCCATCTACCACCCACAATTATTATCTTTGGAACGTCTCCAAGGGTTGGCCCTGCTTTCTTCATTGCTATAGAATAGCACATTCGGTTGTACTTTGCTGAAGAAAAGCTTATCTCCTGAAAGTGGACTAAAACGTTAATGCATTATGGTCAAATTAATCCCCAATTTGTGATTATAGAACCAAAGCGGGCACCAGTGCATTGTCACTACTCTTCCGAAAAATTCCTGACGTCGTCAAGCATCTAGTGGATCGTCTCAACTCCGCCGTCACAGTACATGACCATGATCCAGCCGACCCAGATTGTGAGGTCCGACTTGATTTTAGGTATAGCTACAGTAAACTGAAGTCATTTTTCTGCGAAGCATTTCGTAACATATGTGTCATACGAAGTGTGTTTGGGCTAGTAATTAACAACTTATATTTACCATATAACAAGGAATTACAATGAATGATAATTACCCAGAAATTTTTTAATGTAGGGCAATCGTCAGCAATAATGAGAAACGCCCACCAGACAAACATGGGAAAGCTCCTGTTCAAATGTACTACCATCAGCCAGCAAAAGAAACAGAATTCCTTACTTGTTTAATTGCTGCCGGGAATAAAAAGATCTTAGCTCACCCGCTAAGTGAAGCTTTTTTGCATCTTAAGTGGCGCTGTGTCCGAAAATTCTTCTGGGCTTCCTTATGCTTTCAGGTATGTCGAACTATCTGTAATTTCAATTGATACGTTTCAATTACGTTTAACGACAGGAAGACCTTTCAGGGTTGCAGGTGGATTACATGAACTAAAAACTTGTACTTGTCCATCTCTGTCTTAACTTAACATCTTTTTGGCAAGCTTCCCATGTAGCAGAATGATTTTATGTATTCTTCTCTGAAAACGTTATATTGCTCAGCTGTCATTGTCAACATACCTTGTCAAATTAATACTCGGATGTAACCAGCATGCGAGTAATAGTTTGTTTATGTTCGATTGGTTTTCAGACCCTGCTCGTTCTGCTCTATACAGTTTACATAATCAACGTTTATCTGATACGATGTCCGTATCACAAGGAATTGGCATACTACCAAAGAATGAAGTTGGAGAAATCGGAAAATTCGACGGAAATTTCCCTTGATGTACCCGTAACAACACCATCGGATGTTGAACTAGTGCAAGCCACACCGCGACTAATTCCTGATCACTTTGATCCAAAGAATAAAACGGGGAGAATTAAAAGACAATCAGCTTTCAGTTGGTTCAATTTAAATTCGGTAAAGTCAACGACAACGACTACAACCGTCCGACCCAGTTCGTTTGCAAGGAGCATAATGGGAACAGGAAGTGAAGCAGTATACACGAATGTTGTTCCAGGGGGCACTGCAGGTAATGGTAAGGTTTTGGCATTTACAATAATGTCAATAAGATCAAATTTAAGATAATGAAAGTATGTATTATGAAGATTTTGGGTGATATGTCAATCATATAACATAACCAAAATGTGGAAACATATTAAATAACACATGTTACATACCTACATATACTTAACCTCTTTAGAAACGGAGAAAGTCAAGGACGACCTTTGTCAGCTCGATATGACGTTGACAGTTGTGTGGTGTCTTTTGATTGCATTCACTTTAATCCTGGCCATCAAGGAAATCTTTCAATTAGCTCAAGCACCTCGTGCGTACGTTACCAGCAGTGAGAATTGGGGGCAATGGGCTTTAATTGGGAGTGTTTGCATGACAACATGGCACGCACAGTCTTCTGGCTTCCATTTATCTTATTGGCAATACCCCGCCGCTGCCGTAAGACTCTTCTTCTTCTTATTCTTCCCTGCATCTGTTAATATTTACTCAATCCATAAAAACCTACAGAAGTAATTACTACAAATAGAAACAAGAAATCTGATGATTTCTCTTTAAATTCTCTTCAATTGAACAGAGTCATTTATGTATCTTGGGCTGGATTTCGCTCATACCTCTTCTAATTGTATCACTCTTACTCTTTCCCAGACCTTGACATTTATTCCGTACTTACATTTGACAATTGACAACAACAGCACATATGTTGTGAGTTAACGTGCCGTAAATTCATTCCCTGTGACAGCTTACATGCATTCCCATTGTTTTTTCCAAGTGTTAAATAACTTCCTAGGAGGAAATGCGTGACATCGTTCAGTACCAATGATCATTAAACGCATACATACGACACTGTCTTACGAGATGAATTATATTGATGCTAATTCTTGTCATGTAATTTTTTCATTATCAAAAAAATAATCCTAACCATTTATCTGTTACAGCTCGGCATCTTCCTTGCTTATAGTCTGATGCTTCTTCAAGGTACAAGTTATACTACTTTGGAGCTTTCTTTCTTTTACTTTTCATGTGACACAATTATTTGCTTGATAATCTTTCGGAAGTAAAAATAATTTTAAGTATGATTTCATGGAATTTGCAGTCGGTCGCCAACCTGCCCTTGGCCTGTATGTCCAGATGCTTGGCAAGGTAATTTTCAAGTATTTATTCAAAGTAAAATATGACTTATACTGCAAATATTTTTATGATGTGAAGATAACTATTGGAAAACATTTTTAAGGTGGCTGCAAACTTCGGACTGTTTATCTTAGCCTACGTGTGTATACTGATCGCATTTGCACTGGCGTTCTGCGTTATTTACCCTGGCGTAAGTATTTTTATGTTCGTGTAAAAGAATTTTTAATTTCGGAAATATCTAGTTTGGAAGCATGGAAGAACGTTAAAGATTTGGGTTGTCACTGTTGTTTCCACAATTGCATTTAAACTTATTATTGTTGGTGATCATTTTTAGAATCCAGCGTTTTCATCACCACCGCTAGCTTTCATCAAGGTACTAACCATGATGGTGGGTGAAGTAGATTACGAAGAGCAATTCTATGGAGAGGATCAAACACAGCCAATACCTTATCCAATTCTTGCCCATTTACTACATACGGCGTTTGTGGTGTTCATTAGTATTATTCTTATGAACCTCCTAGTGGGTAAGTTCAACTTCAAAATATTAGAAGTGGCTCTTGTATAATGGAGTTTTAACTATATAAGTTTTCATTGTTATCATATTCAAACATAGTATAAATTGTATTTGATCTGGGTAATTTTTGAATTAATTTTATATTTTAGGTTTGGCTGTACACGACATCCAAGTTAGTACATTCTGGAATAATTTTCTAATTCAAAATACTTGAAGTTTATATATAGGAAATTATTATTTCGTTTAATTTTTTTTATTAATTTAAAGGGGTTGCAAAAAGGAGCCAAACTGAACAGATTGTCGCGACAAACCGCATTGATTTCTCGTCTGGAGTCTTTCATCCTTTCAAGAAGACTTCAAGCATTCCTTCCGAAGTCGATCGGGCAAACTTTACAGAAAAACGCATTGCTTGTGCCTTCATCCTACAAGTACATACCTAGTTTCTCTGCTCTATAGTACATATAATGTTTAATCATGTATAATCTTTATGCTGAATAACAAAACATCGACAACAATAACAAAATATAATCTTGCATGTGTCGCTCAACCAACAGGTGGACCTTCGCCATCCGACCAAATGACCCAAGAGACCAAAGACTCCCGAAGGAAATAAAGCAGGCGATTTTGAGACTAGCTGCTGCCAATTATTTAGCCAAGCACGGTGCCAGTAAATATTATCCTAATGCAGAAAAATCTCAACTCTATCAGCTAAATAACGACATTGGACTCAAGCGTTTAGATCAGAGGATTGATAAGCTTCAGCAGCAGATCGATAATGCACTGAAAACACTAAATGAAAACAATGAAAAGATTTTATCATTGTTAATGTCACGGCAAGAAAAACAGCCGGATGTCACTACTGCTACTTAAATACTCGCCATTCAAGTATTTCAAGATAAATATGGCTCTCCTTTATTCTTTTATTATTAGGATGCATGAGTATCTACAGAAGCATCTATGAATAACATGTCTCCAATACTATGATATAAGTACCTATGTATTTTTTCCTTTAATTAAAAGTTCCAGATATTATAACTGTAATAATAAACGTTCTAAAATCTGTTTAAGTATAAATAGCTATAATTATTTACCATCTGTTTGTACTCTATTCTGTGTATATTTGATACCTTGGTAGTGGCCAAAAATTATTTAGGGCATATATGGTTTATGTGTATCATTCCAATGAGAATGATTCTAGAATTATTCTAGATTTCAGAATGATATTTATAATATTTTCCTGCTGGAATTTCCATCCTGGTCATTTCCATTCCTAAGCTACAGTTTTCGGCTAAGTCTCGCCGACGCGACAGGAAGAAACACATCCAACCTTTAAGTTTTTCCTTTAAAGAAGCAAACTGATTGCTTCAAACTCCAAGGCTTTATTATGACTGTGTCTATCAATTCGCTGTAATCATATTTCATGGTACGTTTTTCCTGGTTCAAACGAAAATAAACCGAACGATAGTCAATACACCACCGAAGTCCTATATATAGACATGGATATTTAAAGTGCAATAGTGAGTTTCTCATGTGCATGTTACTTTCCAGCGTCATGTATACTATTCACATTTAATTAATATTAATAATAATAATTCACATTTAATTTATTATCTTTATCTAATTTAATTTCATCTGCTGATACTGATTTGGTTTCATAATTTAGTCTTGTACTCGAACGAAATACAATTGAGGAACTATGAGTTTTACAGGTGATTACGGAGGAAAGAGGGATTCTTGGGCGTCTAGGCTCCTAAAACTCAGAAAAAGCATAATTTCCAGAGTTGAAGCCCTGGAAAATGATAACTGGTCAGTATAACTATTATAAGTAATTAACAACTTATATTTTAGATTTTATATGTAGTACGGTGTGATACCAAAATTAATTAATAAAACAATCATAAACTCAATTTGGGATTCTATACGAAGTTAAGTAACTGTAAGTATAAACATAAACAAGAACTGCTAATAACCTTATTCCGACTTCCGACGCTTTTGTTGTGTCTACGTCTATTATTACGTGCAGGTCATTTTGCTTTGCGTTGGTTTTTGGGCGCCTAAATTTTGGGAGCCATGATAATGTTTGAGTACCCTCTAGCGGTGTTATTTGCTTGTTTAATATATTGCTTGTCTGCGGTGCAAACACACACCTGGGTTACTTAAATAGGTAAGTATGTTCGGGGGCTACGCTTCAAGAATAGTGTTTCAATCTAATGTTACCTTGTTTTTAACGTATAGGTACGGTTAGGATAAATCAGAAATCCTTTGGATTTTGGATGGCCTAACTATCAAAAAAAGACTCAAACTTTAAAATTTCATCGATCTAATTTGTACTTTAGCGCAACGACTAACAACGATGAATGTGTTTGGTCTCGTAATGCAATTCAGCAATTTCAAGACGACTATAAATTCTGGCGGAAGGAAGAGCTTGAGTGGTATGACTTAGTTGATAGACGTCAACGTGTTTTGGAAAGTGCCATGAATGGGAAGCTTGCAACATTAAAAGAGTTTATGGACATTGCTGAAAATGTTGATGAGGAGGTTAATGCTTGTGACTCTAAGGGTAAGCATACTTCTCAAACCGAGGGGTTCATACTGTGTTCATATCCACAATCTTCAATTCCATTAAATTTACATAAAATTACAACAATTTTTCTCTCAAAGGTCGAACACCTCTACATTTAGCTTCCGCGTTTGGACATGGAGACATTGTACAGTTTCTATTACAGAAAGGTAACGTTATTCAACATAAAAATGAGTACTTCAAGCTTAATTTCTCCATTTAAGTGTCAATTCCAATTAATTTGGGAGTATTGTATGTATAAAGTGTTTGAAGTAAAATGCTAATTACAGGTGCGCTGGTCGACAGTGTTACAGATGACGGCGTGACTCCCTTGATGTGTGGAGCCATGTCCAAGAACGTTATAGTGGTTGATACTTTGATTTCTTATGGAGCTAATGCAAATTTCAGTGGAAATAAAACACCTTTACTTTGGGCAGTGGCTGCCGGTAATTTGCAATGTGTTACAAAAATCATTTCCGCTGGAGCCAATCCACGGGCGTCTTCAGAATCAGCGATGTCGTTACTTGTAGCGGCAGCATTTAGTAGGGTAGACGTAACCAATTACTTGATAGAAAATGGCGCTGACGTCAAGCTTGTGCTGGTATTTACTCAATCGCTGGAACTGATTTTTAAAGCTTTTGTTCAAAGTTTGTTTCGTCAATTTATTAGAATATTGTTTTGCTAATATAGAACACAACATTAGACTCTGCACTGCATTTGGCAAGCGCGGCTGGAAGTGAGGAGTGTGTCGACATTCTTATTAAAGCAAGGCTCTCACCTCAAGTTCGAAACGTTTACGGCGAAACGCCTCTACATGTAGCCGCGACAGATGAGATCATCGTAGTACTTCTTGAACATGGTGGTAATCCGGACGATGTAGACGTCAATGGCTTATCGACTGTTCATCATGCCGTCATGAAAGGTAGAACTGTAATCGGATTTTAATTACACAACTATCATATTAATCACAAACAACTTGCAAACATGCATGTGTATGTATATTAAGAAGGGACCCCGGAGTTTCCGAAATTAAGAACGTTAGTGAAGTACGGTGCTAACGTGAATCTGCAGGATAAGCAAGGTCGAACTCCTTTACATCTTTCGGCGTTACAGGGTACTTCTCTGAAAACCAGTTTTCTTATAAACAACGGAGCCAAAGCTTCTATTAGGTTTGACAACTCATAACATATTTCTCATTATTTTGTCTGGTTTAATTTTAATGGCTAGCTTAATGGTGAAATATAATGTATCTACCTATAAACTATATATGCATTTGGCAGAGACAACGAGGGTGTCATTGCTGATGAGATAATGAAACGAACAATATACACTACTAGTCGTCAGATTAGTGATTGTCTGGATGGTGCTGTGAGGGTTATTAGGTTATTATTAGCTAATTTAAAAAAAAATATTTTGAATATCATATTGACCATCTGTGAACCTGAAGTTCAATTTGCAAATCCTATAGCGCAATAGGTATGATCCCGGCTCCAGCATCGGACATGCGCCATTCAGGAATAAGCAGTTCTCCAATTCAAGTGACGTAAGTCCACTAAATTTTTTTAAATTCCCATAATTGATTTTGCAAAAAGATTGTCTGTACTTGCAACTTAATGTAACTTGCAAGTGATATAATTGAGTGCAGGAATTAAACCCGGCGTTATTTATAGTAATTGGTTTAAGCAAGATAACATTTATGTAGACCTGAGCAATATGCTTGCTTTCACTGATTGTAATAATTTTAAAGTTTTGAAAAATCTTGGTGTATATTTGTGATGACTGATTACAGCAGCGAAAACTGGCTAAGCAGAGACGATGCACCAAACGGAAAGACGACGTTGAGAAGTACATGTCACAATCCTCATTTTGTTACCTTCTCCAGAAAATCTCGCCCTGATGATGAAAGCAATGCTATTGGCATCGATAAAACAGAAATTCAACATTGCATTACGAAGAAAAATAGAATAAAATTGTCAACGAGGCGACACAGAGATGGAACTTTGGACATTGAAAGTCCTACCGCCAGCGAGTGCAGTATCTCCATTGAGGGTGAAGGGAGTCAAGTAATTATTTAATCAATTTTCAGGACTATAAAATGAAGTTAAAGAAAGCATTAAAGAGCATTACATTACAATCAAATGATTCATTGACAGGGAGAAATCGATCGAACCAATAATTCCGTATTAAATATCTGGCATGATAGAGTTCGGAAACAATCTGCAGTTTCAACTATACATAAAGTCTGGAATGATGAAAATGTAGCAAGTTGCTTCAGAGATTTGAGCCCTGCCGTCGGATGTTTGCTGGAAGGTGCCTGGAATGGAGATATGAAGCAGTTGGAGGAGCTGTGGACGGACGATCATCAACCTAATGTAGATTCTTCGGATATATATGGCCGCACGCCCTTGCATTTAGGTAAGACTAATTTCTTCCCTTGACAGTACCTAATTATGATGATGTGGTTGGCAAATTAAACAAATTCTTGGCTTCTTTATTCAGCTGCTGCATCTGGTCATGTTGAAGCTGTGGAGTTCTTGTTGAAGAAAGGTATGCTTATAGCGCTAATTGTAAGTCATGAGAGATACAAAGCACATGATCATCCTAACATATAAGCTACTTTATTCCTGAAAATAACATTCCGGTAGTACTTATTACAACAACAGTTGTATTTGAAAGTGTACTTGTTTATGACTATTAACAGGAGCGGGTGTTGAGATTTGCGATTTGCAACAAAAAGCAACTCCGTTGATGTGTGCTGCGGGATGTGGAAGTTTACCTGTTGTAGAACTGTTACTTGCTCATGGGGTCAATGTCAATGCTGGCTTGGAGTCAGGAAAGACGGCATTGCATTGGGCAGTGCAGGCGGAAAGCTCAGATTGTGCAAGGAAATTGCTAGAGAGTGGAGCCCTCCAAAATCCTCCAGGGGCGTACTCCGAAACGGCTCTTCATGTCGCAGCTGCAAGTGGACACTTGGAGTGTCTTCAAGTTTTGATCAAACATGGGGCGGACGTGTCTTTGATTAAGGTTACTTTGCAACAACACCTAGATAGCTATTAGGGCTTACTTAAATAATTAGTGACAATCGCCTTTCGCAAAACAAACTCTGTTATATGTAATTATTTACTACTGGATGGTTTCTCAAACTTTTAGGGAAATGATCGGAGCACCGCTCTTCATTTGGCTGCTTGGGAGGGAAGCATCGACTGCATGCGCTATCTTCTGACTTGTGGAGCATCTCACTCTGCCCAGGATGGTAATATTTATAGTGGTTCTGTTCCTTTAATGACAATTTTGTGTTTGTTTATATTGCAATGCAAATAATACCTTGAAAATTAAAAATAAAGCCAGAGGCCAGACACCCTTACATATTTCCGCGTCCAGCGACACGGATGCTACAGCTCTGCTGCTCTCCGTCGGAGCGAATCCCAACGTGCGGGACTCCAATGGTAGAACGCCACTTCATTGCGCCATAGTAAAAGGTTAGATTTTGACAGATAAATACAAGAGCCTCCTGTTTCATGGTATGTTCAGTATAGATTTTTCAAAAGAGGAAGATATTATTGACATTGTCTTATTTACTGTTTGAAAATTAACTTATCAATCTTCATCACTGTTGTTTAAAGATTAGAGTCATTGAATTTGAAACGCAGGGACTTCTCATCTATTGATAGAGTGCAGATGATAAGGTCGTTGATTTGTTGATATTAGCGTAATTCTTATATTTCTGGCTTCTTCTGATGATTTGCAGGTTCGAGAGCAACTGAGCGTGTCCGGTTGATACTTGTTGCTGGAGCTGAAGTTAATGCCCGGGACTGTTACGGCTACACACCATTACATCTTGCAGCAGTCAATGAATCTTCGTCGTGTGCTTCTATTCTACTTAACAACGGAGCAAATGCTGCAGCTAAGTACGTCTATGAACACATTTTTATTAGTTGAAATAATAAGTTGTATTAAATCGTTAATCTACGTATAATTACTTAATTTAACTTCTACAAAATGTTCGGATTCGAATTTACTTCTAATGCGTTGATGTTATTATAGAACCAAAGCGGGTACCAGTGCATTGACACTACTGTCCCGAAAAATTCCTGACGTCGTCAAACATCTAGTGGATCGTCTCAACTCCGCTGTCACAGTTGACCATGACCCTGCAGATCCAGATTGTGAGGTCCGACTTGATTTTAGGTAGCAACAGTAAATGAGATCTATATCTGCGAAGCATTCCGTAACATGTGTTTCCCCTTTGTGTTGTTTTAATTACAACACAAAGAATTCCAATGGATAATAATTACCCAGAATTTTGCAAATTTAGAGCAATCGTCAGTAATAATGAGAAACGCCCATCAGGTAATCACAGGAATGTTCCTGCTCAAATGTTTTACCATCAACCAGCAAAAGAAACAGAATTCCTTACTTGTTTAATTGCTGTCGGAAATAAAGAGATCTTAGCTCACCCGTTGAGTGAAGCGTTCTTGCATCTTAAGTGGCGCTGTGTCCGAAAATTCTTCTGGGCTTCCTTGTTCTTTCTGGTATGTACAGATATGTATACAGTATCTATTTAATTATTCCTATGTCCTATCCTATGTAACAAGCACGAGAGCAATAATTTATGTTCGATTGATTTTCAGACCCTGCTCGTTCTGCTCTATACAATTTACATAATGAACGTTTACCTGGTACAATGCCCGTATCACAAGGAATTGGCATATCACCAAAGAATTGAAAGACTTGAATTGCAGAAATGGGAAAATTCAATGACAACGGAAAATCCTTCGGGTATACCCGTAGCAACTGCATTACCTGATGACCCCATTGATCCAACAAATAAAACGACAAGAATTAGACGACATGCGACTTTCAAATGGATGAGTTTTAGCCCTGTAAAGTCAAGTAATGCAATGAACGCCACGAATGTTGTTCCAGAGGACACTTCAGGCAATGGTAAGTTTTGACGTTTATAAGGTCAACAAGAAAATAGCTTTCAACATTTAAAATAATATGCATTCGGAATATTTTCGGTTATGTCAATCCTATGACCTAACAACTACATGGATACCGATTATAATACATAAGCTAAATACATATATTTGAACCCTCTTAGAAACTGAGGAAGTCAAGGACGATCTTTGTCAGCTCGATAGGCCGTTGACGGTTGTGTGGTATCTTTTGATTGCATTCACTTTAATCCTGGCCATCAAGGAAATCTTTCAATTAGCTCAAGCACCTCGTGAGTACATTTCCTGCAGCGAGAATTGGTGACAATTGGTTTTAATTGGGATTGTTTGCATGACAACGTGGCACGCACCGTCTGGTTTCCATTTATCTCATTGGCACTACTCCGCCGCTGCAGTAAGACTCTTCTTATTCTTACCTGCATCCAAGATAGAAAGCCATAAAAACGTGTAGAAGTATTTACTACAAATATAAACAAGATATTTGACTATTTTTCTTTCTTCTCTGATGATTCTCTTCAATTGAACAGTCATTTATGCACCTTGGGCAAGATTCCCGTCATACCATTTTTAACACTTTTACTCTTTCCCAGACCTTGACATTTATTACGTAATAACATTTGACAGCAACAACACATGTGCTGTGAGTTAATGCGCTGTAAATTCATTCCCTGTGACAACTTAAATGCAGTCCCATTGTATTCGCACGTGCTAAATAACTTCCTATAGGAGGAAATGCGTGACATCGTTCAGTACAAATGATCATTAAACACATGTACATACGAGATGTGTCTTACGAGATAAACTATGTTGATGCTAATTTTGGTCATGTAGATTTAAAATTATCTGAAGCACAATCATATAAGTATAACCGTTTATCTGTTATAGGTCGGTATCTTCCTTGCTTATAGTCTGATGCTTCTTCAAGGTAATTTATACTGCTATGAAGCTTTCTTTCTCTTACTTTTCATGTGACACAATTATTTGCTTGATAATCTTTCGGAGTAAAAATAATTTTAAGTATGATTTCATGGAATTTGCAGTCGGTCGCCAACCTGCCCTTGGCCTTTATGTCCAGATGCTTGGCAAGGTAATTTTGAAGTATTTATTAGAAGTAAAATCTGTCTTTTATACTGCAAATATTTTTATGTTGTGAAGATAACTATTGGAAAACATTTTTAAGGTGGCTGCTAACTTCGGACTGTTTATCTTAGCCTACGTGTGTATACTGATTGCATTTGCACTGGCGTTTTGCGTTATTTACCCTGGCGTAAGTATTTTTATACTCATTTACAAGAACTTTTAATTCCGGAAATATCTATAGTTTCAAAGCATAGAAGAACGTTAAAGATTTGGGTTGTCAGCTTTGTTTTCACAATTGCATTTAAACTTAAAAAAATTATTATTGTTGGTGTTCATTCTCAGAATCCAGCGTTTTCATCACCACCGCTGGCTTTCATCAAAGTATTAACCATGATGGTTGGTGAAGTGGATTATGAAGATCAGTTTTATAAAGATCAACCGCTGCCCTATCCATTTCTTGCCCATTTATTACATACGGCGTTTGTGGTGTTCATTAGTATTATTCTGATGAACCTTCTGGTGGGTAAGTTCAATATATTATTGCAGCTATACTTATTCAAAAACTGTTTTACTCGGGGTAATTTTGATGAATTGACTTTTTGTTATGTATAGGTTTGGCTGTACACGACATTCAAGTTAGTGCATTCAGGGTTTTGTTTACTTTTTAATTTAAAATACTTATAGATCATACAGAATGGCAAATTTATATATGTCATTGGCTTGTTTTTTTTTAATTCAAAGGGTTTGCAAGAAGGAGCCAAGTTGAACAGATTATCACGACAAACCGCATTGATTTCTCATCTGGAGGCTTTTATTCTTTCAAGAAGACTTCAAGCATTCCTTCCGAAGTCGCTCGGGCAAACTCTTCAGAAGAATGCAATGCTTGTGCCATCATCATACAAGTATAATTACATATAAGGGGTTCTTATCTCTATAGTAATAGTATAAATAATGTGTAGTGATGAAAATCTGCATACTGAACCGTAATACATTGTTTTTATCTTGTATACATGTGTTACTCAATTCAAACAGGTGGACATTCGCCGTCCGACCGAATGACCCGAGAGACCAAAGACTTCCAAAGGAATTAAAGCAGGCAGTTTTGAAACTAGCTGCTGCCAATTACAAAGCTAAGCGTGCCAGCAAATCCTATCGGAATTCAGAAAAGCTCGAACTTCGTCCAGAGAGTAATGACACTGGACTCATACGCTTAGACCAGCGGATTGATAAACTTCAACAACAGATTGATAATGCTTTAAAAACGCTAAATGAAAACAATGAAAAGATATTATCATTGTTAGTTAAACGTCAAGAAGGACAGCCGGATGTCACTGTTGCTACTTAAATACTGTTCATTAAGGTATTTTTCAAGACCAGAAGCATAAAAATAAATCATGTTACTTCCAATTTGTAACTTTTAAAATTTCCCGGAAGAACTTGATTATAAGGAATTTATTTTCTGTAGAGGTAATTATATTATGCGGAAATTTGAGTAAAAATAACCTAAATAAATGCATTTAATCATTAATTTTAATGATCATGCCCTCTACACGTGCACCAAAACCCGTGATTTAATATGTCATGCAAATTGAACGTGATTGTTTGCTAAAACTGATTTCATACTAATCTCACAGTGCCCCAATTTCAATGAAATTGTTATTCTGCGGTTTAGGAATATTGCCATATTATTTACTATTTTGATGGGAAAACTATTGGCTCATATTAAACTTATTTACTCCTAATTGCGTAAACGCCAGAGCCTAAATACGGAAAATAGAGCAAGAGTAATTTCTTCTATACGATATTGTGCTCAAAGAATCAATCACACTGGAAATTATAATCATTAGGAGCCATCAAAGCTTCCTTCTAATAACGATGTACATTATGCTCCTGAGTGTACGGCATAATATTTACCATTTCAATAAACCACAACCACATGGTGCATGGATTTTCCTGCAGGAATTTCCACACGTTCTGGGTCATTTCTATTTCTAAAAGCTAATTGTAAGTCCCGACGACAGGAAGAAAACACATTTGAACTTTACGGTTTTTCCTTTAACAAAATAAACTAACTGATTGCTTCAAACCGCAAAGTTTATGCTGTCTATTCATATTTTATTGTATATGTGTCCTTGTTTTGTTTAAAAAAAAAATAAAAATAAACCGAACGCAGCCAATGTACTGAATCTTTTGCAAATGCCTGGTTACTTGTATAGTGTAGTGCATTAGTGAATTCTCATGTAAGTATACATACATCTTTCGTTCCTATGTTACAGGATACTACATATTTGTATGTGTATTCCCATAATATCGGAGTATAGATTCTGTTCGAAATTCATTATTTAATCTTTTCTTCGAACGAAATACATTTAAGGAATCATGAGTGTTACCGTTGACTACAGCACAAAAAAAGTTTCATGGGCGTCTAAGCTCCGTAAACTAAGGAAAAGTACTAAGTCCAAGGTTGAAGTCCTGGAAAATGGTAACAACTGGTCAGTACAACTATTAATTAACAATTTTCAATTTAGTTTGTATTTAATTGTTAATTAATATTTATTTTGTTTAAATTTGTTCCTAATTAATTAATTATAAATCAAATCCTAGGTTTGGAAATTTTATTTGAGAACATATAAATATACGATATTTGCATATATGAATACTACTTACAATTAATCAATGTGAGCCGTAATAATTTTAAAATGTTGAACATGTTTTAAGGAATTGTAAATATGCACAAAAGTATAAAATAATGTGATGTCCATATTTTGCCTTCGCACCTATCCATATCTACCGTCATTTGACTATGATGTAAATAACACACTTGACAAATTTTAGCGAATTTACTTCCTCTGCTCACATGAGGTTTTTACTCCTGTGGAGTTCTAGATAAAAAAATTATCATGTAAGTTCATAGCACTAATAATCTCGCTACTGCTGTGCTGATAGATTTCAAACCTCCAAGAAGTTCCTTCTTAATGGAGCTTAGTTCAGTAAAGAGAGATAACATTTCATAATTATGAAATGTAATTAATAATTATTATTTCTTATTATTTGTACCTAATCTCTGACAATGTGTAATTCGTTAATTTATTGCTAATCTAAAAGTATCACACACTGTGAAGTATAGATGGAAGCACTAACTAATACTACTACAACTGCTTATACTTAAGAGGCTTGATTGTTATCAGTCTGGTAATACATTGTAACTGCAGTGATAACTAACGCACGTGTAATGTGAGGCAAGTTAAATAATACGTAAAAGGTATAGGAATAATTATTTTAAATTCTCCATCCATCCTCAACAGTCTTGGGAGATATTTGTCAATCAGTGTGTGTGAACAGGACGAAGCCGAAATAAAATATAATTTGGAAGTGTCAATATTTGTGGTGCAAGCTTGTTTAATTGATTTTTATAAGCAGATTTGAATTCAACATGGAATTGTATGATGTGAAAGTTGATATTAGTAAGTTCAGTGACCAAGATGGTGATAGGGGATACAGAGAGCAAAATGACCTTGGATCCTATAGTGTTCACAGTACCCCTGGAGATTACAATGCTCAAAATGGCATATATCCTAACACAGTATCCTGGACATACAATGTCCAAAACAGTGTTGGAGGATATGATAATAGCCATAGCAATCCTTATGCAAGTTACGGTGTTCAGAATGGTGATGAGGAATACAAGATTGGTGCGGGTGTATTTAGTACTTACAATGGTCATGGAGGACCTGGAGAACCGAATGGAGGATTCTTTTATCAAAATGACCAAGCATATGCTGAGGACAAGAAATATGTAATTCCAACGTCGATGAGCTTTCACCACAATAATGATGGAAAAAACGAGCGTAGTAATAATTTAAGGAAGAATAATTTCGGGGTGCAGGTTAAAATTGAAGGTTGTGAAAGAACAGTGACGAGCTCCAACGATATTCTACCGGATGGTTTCATTGTGGACGAGGACTGTCATGACACGAAGCCAAATCCACTGGAGGATATGCCATTTTCCTGCTTCTTCCGCTCTCATGGCTGTAAATTTGTGGCCTTTGCAGAAAGTCTGTCCAAGCATCATTTAGTGTGTGAATATCGACCAAAGTATTCTTGTGTGGTGACTGGTTGTGACCATACGCAAGTCTCCGCGGTGGGACTGGTCAACCATTTACGTGAGTATCATGGAAGCAAGATTTTTGAGCTTCGGGAAAATACAAGTACTTGCCTTCGAATTGACTGGGCTGTCCCAGAAAGATCCACAATCTACCAATGGGTTCCTCTTATTATCATCCATGATGATGTCCCACTATTGCTGACTATACAAGCGGATCATCCCTATGTTAATATCTGGCTGTGGGATCTGGAAAACAAAACAAGAGGAAATCCAAGTGCTTTTAGAGGAATTTTTACCTTAAAAGGCATTCAACCAAGATTCGATGAATCGTGGTGCCCGCAACCGCTGGCTTTTGATAATGCCACTAAAATGATAAACTTCAAATATGGCGGGAGCTACCCATTGAAACTCATTGACATGTTCATGCGTTTTATGAACTTCGATGCTGCCGATTATTCGGAATATTTTCTTCTCAAAATAGAAGCTTGAAAATTTTCAACAACTATGGACTCTAAATTATTATAATATCCGACAGTCCTTGTTATTTAATGAACTGAAGTCCTATTTTTTAAATAAGTAATTATTATAAATTTTTTGATGAATTAATTTGTACTTTAGCGCGACTAGTAACGACGATGAATGTATTTTGGCTCGTGATACAATTCAGAAATTTCAAGAGGACTACAAATTTTGGAGGAAAGAAGAGATTCGAAATGATTGGTATGACTTAGAGAGTAGCTGTCAGCATGTTCTGGAAAGTGCCATGAATGGGAAGCTTGCAGCATTAGAAGAGTCCATAGTTATTGCTGATAACGTTGAAGAGGAGGTTAATGCACGCGACCCAAAGGGTACGAATTCTTCTGAAAAAAGTCGCTAAAACTAAAATCACTTAAATTATTAACCTATTACTTTAATGTATTTAAATTCATTTTTGTTTCAAAGGTCGAACACTTTTACATTTAGCTTCTGCGTTCGGACATGGACACATTGTACAGTTTTTATTACAGAAAGGTAACATGTTATTCAAAATTAACTTATTAATTAGTACTTTAAGCTTAATTTCTCCATTTATAAGTGACTTTCTTGGAGTATCGTATGTATGTATGAAGTGTTTGAAGTAAAATACTAATAATTACAGGTGCGCTGGTCAACAGTGTTACAGATGACAACATAACTCCCTTAATGTGTGGAGCCATGTCCAAGAACATTATAGTGATTGATACTTTGATTTCTTATGGAGCTAATGTAAATTTCACTGGTAATAAAACACCTTTACTTTGGGCAGTAGCAACTGGTAGTTTACAATGTGTTACAAAAATCATTTCCGCTGGAGCCAATCCACACGCGTCTTCAGAATCAGCGATGTCGTTACTTGTAGCGACGGCATTTAGTAGGGCAGACGTAACCAATTACTTGATAGAAAATGGCGCTGACGTCAACCTTGTGATGGTATTTACTCATTTGCTCGAGCTGATTTTTAAAGTTTTTGTTCAGAGTTTGTTTCCTCCATTTATTAGAATATTGTTTTGCTAATATAGAACACAACATTAGACTCTGCACTGCATTTGGCAAGCGCGGCTGGAAGTGAGGAGTGTGTCAACATTCTTATTAAAGCAAGGCTCTCACCTCATGTTCGAAACGTTTACGGCGAAACGCCTCTACATGTAGCGGCGACAGATAACATCATCGTCGCACTTCTTGATCATGGTGGCAATCCGGATGCTGTAGACATCAATGGCTTATCGCCTGTTCATCATGCCGTCATGAAGGGTAGAACTGCTAACTGTTTTTAATTACACAAGTAATCATGATTATCACAAATAACTTGCAAAAATTCATATACCAGGAACCCCGGAGTTTCCAAAATTAAGAACGTTAGTTAAGTACGGTGCTGACGTGAATCTGCAGGATAAGCAAGGTCGAACACCTTTACATCTTTCGGCCTTACAGGGTGCTTCTCGGAAGGCCAGTTTCCTATTAAACAGCGGAGCCAATGCATCTATTAAGTAACTGAGAAACTAAGTCTCATAACATATTTGCATTCTAAAAGACCATGGTATTGATGGTATGTTATTCTTAATGGGTAGCTAATTATTGCTCAAATATTTTTGGCAGAGACAACGAGGGTGTTACTCCGTATGAAATCATGAAGCTCAAAATGCCTCATGCTGTTCGTCAGATGAATGATTGCCTGGATAGTGCTGTGAGGGTTATTCAGGATGATCCCTCCGAATTTGACTGTCTCCTTGCTTTAGATTTTAGGTTATTATTATATGATTAATTTTCATTATTAAAATAAATTATTGTTCTGCTTTGATGATAATGTGTCAACCTGACGACGTTCTGTGTACAAATCCTAGTGCAATAGGAATGATTCCACCACCAGTATCGGACTTTCGTCACTCAAAGATACTCGGATCACCATCGAAATTACCTGGAAACATGACTCAGCGAACACAGTTTCGTAATATGGAGACGGAATTCATCAAACGAGTCGTGGAAGAAGATGACAAGGAAATACTTGCTCATCCACTGATAGAAGCTTTCCTGACTCTGAAATGGAAGAAATTTCATGTCATTTTTTACTTGGGCTTCCTTTTTTATGTAATGATCTTCATTGAATTGAATTTTGTTTTCCTGTCACAATCAACCCCAACACATGTGATTCATGAATCTGTTTACATTATAACAAAAGCTGTTTTATAGTTTGTGATGGCCGTCCTATATACATACTTTACAATGGATGCGTACTTGGTCAAATGTCCTGACGACGCTTCCTCAACCACTACCAAGCCTCCTGTTTCCAGATTTACTACCGATCAGAAGCCCAGTAAACGCAGGCATTGGGGATGGACTCACATCGATTCCAGACGTTACCGACAACGTTCCGAAAAGGATATGGGGACTTCTCTTCAACGATCCCTCTGTAAGAGAAAATGTCAATTTAAACTGAATGAAAAACATGCTGAGCAGTCACTTGTCAAATTGTTTTGTATGATGAAAGAACTATGATTTCAGTTTCTCCAGCGAGCATGCATCCCGTTCGTATTAAAGACTGTGACATTGAAGCAGCAGCGGTGATTGTGTGGTGCTTCCTAGCTGTCGCGACATTTATGGTGATCTTTAAAGAACTTCTTGAGATATCACAGAGGTGGAAGCAATACTTTCGTAGCTGGGAAAACTATGGACAGTGGGCGATCGTGATTTCCATCGTCATCACTTCGTACTGGGATGGGTGGACACCATGTAAATGCACAAAAATGTACCCTTGGCATTATTCTTCAGCTGCGGTAAAGCTAATTTTGATCCCTCTGAAATTTTGAATTATTACGTTTTGTAATATTGTTAATCTGAATGACATTGAATAGGCGGGATTGTTAATATCCTGGACAATGTTGCTGGTCAGGATAGGAAAGTCTCCCGGACTTGGTATTTATGTTCAGATGTTGACGAAGGTAGTTTCCCAAATGCTTTTGTTATTTATTCGTACTTTTTAATACAAGATATTTGTTTGATATTAAATACGGGTATACTTACGTTTTATTTAAGGTACTGCAAAACTTTGGGAAGTTCATCCTCGTCTTTCTGTCAATGCTCAATGCATTCGCCTTAGCCTTTTGTGTTATTTTCCCAGAGGTAATATTTGGAAAATATTTTATACAAAATGATACATAATTTAATTTCAAAAACTATAGTAAAGGTAGTGACTCACACGTTTCTATTTCCAGGAACCAGCTTTTGAAACTTATTTGCAATCCATGCTGAAAGTATTTACTATGATGACAGGTGAACTGGAGTATCAAGATTTGTTTTATGGAAATTATGACCATGATTCTTCATCATCCCCAAACAGAGAGGGCCAAAATTCTTTTTCCAAAAAGAAGGATAATAATTCCACTGCTGGTACAATGTATGAAGACTCCCTCCGAATTGCTTTCGGCTTGGGCAAAGAACTTCAATACCCCTATGCTGCCCATGCTCTCTATTGCATTTTCACATCTGTAATGACGATTTCTTTGATGAATTTACTTGTCGGTGAGTTACATAGCGTAAACAATAATAAGTTGTCATGTGGGTCGCAAGATCAAAATTGAGGATAATTTTTCTATTTTTAATCACCTTTTGCGTGTTCTAGCGATGGCTGTGAGTGACATTCAGGTGAAAAACTCATAAATGATTAAAATTCAATTATACGAAACTTTATGAAGAATGAAGGAAAGAGGAATGTGGGTATATGAAAAGAATTTTATTCTCGATATAGAGTTTAGAACGACAAGCTCAAGTTGACCGTCTGGTGAGGCAAACTCGATCAATATACAAACTGGAAACTTTTTTGTTCTCAAAGTTATTGAAAACCATCGCTCCATCACATCTGTTAGCATATTTAAAAAGAAAGTATTTATTACAACCTGCTACAAAAAGGTAGGATAAGCTCTTATAATTTATAAATGTTCTTGTAATTTATTAAGATTTTTTATTTTAGTACTTGTTTTACTCCCATGTGTGTTTAACTAACATTTATAACAATGTCATGTGTTTTAAATTTTCTTTATATGTAAAATTCTTAAGGTGCAAATATATAATTCGCCCAAATGACCCTCGTGATGATTCTTTACCTGAGGAATTGAAAGCAAGGCTGATGCAAATTGTATTGAAAAAAGAAGCGGCCATGAAGGCAGACACTGATATTTCAAAAAGTTACTCTCGCTCTGAATCTCTTAAAGGCAGTAATTTACGTGAACGTCCGGGAAATGCAAGCGATGCTTCAGGAACTGCAAGATTGGAAGAACAAATTATGCTGCTACAAAATAAATTGGACTCTCTTTCCCAATCGTTTACCGAACAAATTGAAAAATTAACCACAAGTCTTATTATGTCGAAAGTAACATAATCATGTGCGAAGTTTTCATGGATTATACATATGAAACCTATACTTATAGCACATACTTTATTATACATATATGTCATATGTAATGGCTTATTGACTAATTTTAGGAAACGAACTTAAATAAAATAATTTTTCCAATTTATTTCATATGTTGATCAGTATTTACTATGCACTCCACATTAAACTAAATAATTTTTTCTCAAATGTAGTAATTCCCTCTGCCTCCAGGGGTTCCACTACAACCACTACCGGTACAAGGGGGAGCTGAGGGTGGCGTTGTTTGACTTCGGTTGGATCCAGCGGAGCTTGCACTTGTTTCCGTGTTTATTACTGGCCCAATCGATATATCAAAATTTTCAAAATCGGCCATTATAGCACGAAGGGTCTCTTCAATCCTAGCAAGGCACACCCGCTCATTGCCCCGCGCAACTATTCTTATTTCCTTTAAAGTGTCCCCAGAACAAGCTGACGTCCCACTATCTGCTAAGTTATCAAAGTGTAATTTCTTTTGAACTGTTGGTGGAGTTTGTAAGTCTGTGGATTCAAGGGTCCTTGTTTCCGGAGTACTCATAGAGGTTCTTCCACGATCATTCTGTGTTGATGGAGTTGGTTTAAACCCTTGACTAGATGGAATTGGAGTGTTAGTTGGGGTTGTAGGTGGTACTACAGAGTCTGGAGAAGGTTGCGTAATTGAACCTGGTCGGCTGTCGGTTGGGGCACTAGAGGCGAAACTGTGGTAAGGCGTGGGAGGTCTGTTCATTAGAGAATTATGTACTGGTGGTTGGCTAGGAAGTCGTTCGTTAGTTTCTGGAATTCCGTTACTGTCTACACTGGATCTAAACGTGATATTTGGGCTATTTGAGTCTTGATAATATACAGGCACATTCTGCGAATTTATATCGGAAGAATATCTACTTCGTGGAGGTACTGGATCAAATTGTATACGCTTGGACAACTCTGCGCTTGAAGGTTGAGCTCCCTGCGGTGTTGTTACAGGTGGCGGTGTAGTTGATGGTCGCTGACCATAAATACAATTAGGGGAGCCACAGCTTTGAGGGACTTCTGAAATAATCATTAATATGTTTAAGTGATGCTTCCTAATACTTGCATATGAAGGTAATAATATTTGTCTATGTAAAACGAGGAGCAAAATGCATTTTCAAAAATCAAAACCATTGTAGGATAGCTTTCCTAACCTAAACTTGTAGTTAACCTTACATCAAATAAAGAATAAATAAAGATACATACTTGTGTTGAATTCCCAATTATCAAAATAAAATCTCTTGGTATAGCTAGTACAATATATCAATAATACTATATGTATACCGCAATTGTTTGAAAGTAAGTAATTTATTGATATCGCAATTTATATTGCATTGAAAGTGATGACTTTCTCAAATTTGTATTGCTATTTAACACTTGCCTATACATGTACATATGGTTATGTATAGAGACTAGAATATTTAAATTAATCTCGGGTACTTCTTGTATAGCATAATTATTATATTTACACCCACGCACCAGCCGTTAAACAAAGTCCCAATCTTGCCTTATAGCCGAATTTCCTATACTCACTTTAGGTACTGGTTAAACTGCTTTGAAAATTTTTGTATATTTTACGCTGTATTTTATTGAGTTTCATTACCTCCTGTCACTGGTGTTCCAAAGGGTCGGGAACCCGGTGTGTATGCCTGTATTGCAGACGGCCGTCTTACGTCGCTCCATTGGATCTCAAACTCAGCGTTTCTAATGTCAATGTTCATACGGCCTCTCATCGATGACATTATAACAATTGCGTAGATGGAGTAGCAGATTATAAGTATACACAATTAACACGAAGAACAATTAATCGAAGCAAACTTGGTTGTAATTTAGCCAATTTCTTACATTCTTCCTTACTGAAGAGGAACACTCTCACCGGGATCCGCAAAGGTATATTGTAGTCATTCCATTACTCCATCGACTTAAAGCAAAAGCTATTGCTATTAAGCTTAAGAAGCTCACTTGACTTTGTATTATAGAGATAGAGAAGGCGAAACTAAATCTTCTGCTGTGATATTCAGTTGGACAGTTGGACTTTTAGTAGACTTCAATTTCAATAGTCTTCTAATGTACAGGTCTTTTCCGGATTCCAGCAAACATTTTCCATTTTCCCCCCATTTTTTGAATAGATATTAAGAGTAAAAAATATTGAATTTTTCTTTGATTTTATTTAAAAAATTTACAATTTATTTTCAGGACTAATCTTTAATGACAGATACATGAAATCATACTCCAAGCCATGGAGACGATGATGATGATGAGATGTAGTTTTAAGCTGGAGCTTTTAATTTTTATGATGTAAATAAATATACATGTATGTACCTTATATCATTGTTTAAGTTCATCTGTATTTTAAATCATAACAAATATAAATGCAGGTGCTATTTTACTACAAACTTTGTTGGAATTACAAGTGTTTGGACGTCAAAAATGGCAAAAATTACTGAGGGGGCACCCGGGTTTGAACCGGGGACCTCTCGATCTGCAGTCGAATGCTCTACCACTGAGCTATACCCCCAATGTTGGGAGAACTGTCAAAGAAACGCAACACATCCGCCAATATTTTGCCATTACTAAATTAACATTGTATTTGCCAATTACGTTTAAAGAGCGTCATGAAAAGTTGAATGTACTTTGGCTCATAAAAGACTCGTGAGATGAATATTCCTCTCTGCAGTCAGCCCTCACCTCACAGCATAAAGCCAAGTATGGATTGGTTGTGGGAGGAAGATGAGCTCAATGCAATCACACGAAGTGGATTCCCTTGCACAAACCATGTTTATACTTTTATTTTTCACATTAAATATGAATACACATAGTATACGCATAGCTAGATGTTATATTCCATTATAGGCTACAAACCCATAATAAATTGCTTATTTTTCTGTGTATAAGCTTATATAGGTTGATGTACTACCCGAACATAAAAACACACACGGTCATCGAAGCTATATTTCGCATGTATGTATAGATAATAGATATAGATACAGCATTAATGATTTGACGTACCGACACAATATTATCCTTTTGGTCAATTATTTATTAATGTCCTTGCAGTAGCATTTAAATACTGGCATTTACTATTGACTTTTTTGCGTTAATAAAATAACATTTGTATCTTTACAAAGAGTAAACCAATAACCAATATACTTATTATTAGACATAAACCTAACCCAGTAAATATGAAAATAGATATTGCGAAATGGAAATTACGCAGACATAAGTACTTACCACCATCACCATCACCTGCTCATTATCGGAATGAGAATAACGTCAATCGCTGATTGCGAGTAGCACAAGCATATCATTTATATGCATCTCTACTTGCTGTGAATAAACACTTTAAATCATTATGAATATGCTGGAAGTACGGGTGCAAACCTATAAGTTTTATATACTAATACTAACTCATAAAAGACTATAGCATATTGCACTACCTATATACCTGTACAACAATCAATTAGTAAGGCTGTCGATTTTAATTTCTTGAAATCATATCCAGGATGCGCAAATGATATCAGCATGTTATTCCCATTGATATCTTCAAGTTCGATATAGTAATCTTGACATATCGAATGCTTTAAAGAGCCAATGATATGAATTATCGAAAATACAACCCGATTTTATATACCTCAGGAATCTGCCCACTCCTCTCATTTCGATTGTAGAAGGGTGCTAAATTGCTTTTTCATCGAAATAATCAGCCATGAATTTACTCCGGGTAAATTTCCTCATCCTCGTTTGTGGTATTTTATACTGCAATGGAGCTCTTCGTGGTTTGAATTTCAAAGGAGTCCCTATAAGCTTCTTTGAGGGAACAGGCCCGAATGCAGAAACTTTTATCACTATCAAAAATGGAACTCTTAAAGGAAGAACTGCAACCACCATGGGATCACATACCATGTACACATTCCAAAACATTCCGTATGCCAAAGCTCCCGTGGGAGACCTGAGATTCAAGGTAAACCTACATACCTACATTACAGTGACCATAAATACACTTCCTTCAACACAAAATTATTATTGACGAAAGATTTAAAACTCTTACTAAAACTCTTCTGAATAAATCTTTTTATGAGAAACTGAAATTTTGCAGGCCCCCGAACCATTCGAAGATGCTTGGGGCGACGAAGTACGTGATGCAACGAAATTTCCACATTCCTGTCCACAACATTCTCCTGCACTTATGGCTGCAAGTGAAGACTGTTTGTACTTGAATGTATACACAACTAAGGTGACATTTTATGCCATGAAATATATGGAAAACATGAAGCAATTTTGTACAGTATATTTTTTATATATTCACGGTTAAAATTGTAAGTTAAATGAATCCGTAGGATCCTACTGCCGAAGGACCAACCAATTTACCCGTCATGGTGTTCATCCATGGAGGTGGATTCAACAGTGGAGAATCAACTTACTACAGTGGATCCAAGTTGCTTGTCAACGGAGCCGTCGTTGTTATCCTTCACTATCGTTTGGGACCCTTCGGTAATCTTTTTGCTTTATAAGATTGAAAGAAAGCTTTCAGGTGTATCATATACATACAAAAATACAGATATACATGTGTACATACTTGAAGTTTGTATAACAAAAAGAAAATGAATGACTGTAATTAACTTTACAATCTATATTTATTTGCCAATTTCTTGTTCCCTAGGATTTTTGAGCACAAATGATGAAGTCTCACCTGGTAACTACGGTCTCAAGGATGTAGTCCAAGCTCTTCGTTGGGTGAAGGAAAATATCGCTTACTTTGGTGGAGATGAAGATAATGTCACTGTTTTCGGAGAGAGTGCAGGTGGCGCTGCTTCCATTTATATGCTGTTGTCTCCTTTAGCTAAGGGTAAGGAATTGATTTAATTTAAAAAGAATAAATATCAAGTGTCGAGTATGTATTAGTGACATAAAGAAACACTCATTTTGAATTATTACTGTTCCAGGACTGTTTCACAAGGTGATTGCCCAGAGCGGGTCAGCTATTGCACCATGGGCCCTTGATCGCAAACCATTTCAAGCTTCACAAACTCTTGCAGGATTAGTGGGATGCCCAAATACAACCAGTACTGAAATCATCGATTGCTTGCGGGCTAAACCTTGGGAAGATATTGTGGAAGTAGCTGCAAAGTACCAGGTACAGGAGCTATAGTAATATTTTGTCCTTCTATACATGTTCTACATGTCATCAAACATGTGCAAGTGCATGATTCTTTATTTTTCAGGACGACGCTTACGCTAACCTGGACTTTGGATTGGCATTTTGTACACCTACCATCGAACCTGATCTTCCTGGTGCCTTCATTACCAAAGAACCTATTGAGATTCTAAAAGAAGGTGATATTTCGGACGTTCCGCTCATGTTGGGAACCACTCTCCACGAAGGATCGTACGTATTGGGACTTTTGTACCAGGCTAAGCTTGGACCAGAGGATTTAGTTAATGACCCTGATTACATGAGAGACCAGCTTATCGTCGACTTACTTGGAACCTTTGGTGTTGACAAGAGAGATGCTATAGGGGCTCTTGCAGATACTACGGCTTACACGTATGTGCCAGGAAGTCAAAGGACTAACTTCACCGAGATCATGCCAAGTCTTGTAGATGTAAGGAGCTTATTTGTAATGTTTGCTATTTTTTATAACTGCATTTTTTTTAAATTAATGGTGTATTTTTGTATATGTATAGATGATTAGTGTGTTCTTCATGAAAGCGTCTACTTTGAAAACAGCTGATATTCTGAGTCGTCGGCTTTCCCGTGTTTATCTGTATTCCATGGAAGAATTCAGCCTGAACAGTATGTGGTTTTGGCTTTATTTGGGAGAAAAATCACCTCCAATCACTCCAGGCAAGTATTTTTACCAAAATAGTGTGATGGATGAGGAACACACAAAAAATTGTGTTCCTCCATCTTATCCGGGATTTGGGATGAAGATCCACAAACATCTGAACAGTATAAGAATATTTCTAATTAATTACTTCATTTTTGTCTACTCTGCAGGCATCACTCATGCTGATGATCTCATGTACATCTTCGGCATGCCCGTCATTCCATCACCTACTGACACCGCTTTCTCGAAGATCATGAGTACCATGTGGTCTAATTTCGCCTGGACTGGGTAAGTTGATTCTATAGTATTTCATTCTATGAGCCTTCAATGTTATTCTAAAACATTTAATAACTTTCAAGCATTCTAATGAGCATGTTAAAATTAATTTATGTATACGATTATTGCGTTGAACAGAAATCCAACTCCTCATCCAAGCATTGATTTCCCACATTGGCCCCTATATGACTTGGCAACTCAGCAGTACATGAGGTTAAATATCACTTCAAGGATTGCTACCTCTTATCACTCAAGTTGGCTACCAAAAGGATTCGTCGCTAAATAAACTATACTTTGGATTATTTACGCAATGTTAATTATACCTATTTGACTAATTCCGTTATTCTTTTGGCATGAACCTATTTTTATTGAAATTGATGAGTAATTAACAAAATCAATCGAAAAATAAATCGCGATTCTTTGCTGATGTATAGCAAATTGCAAGTTTATTGTTATTTGAAGTTTACACTAGAGAACAATAAAGCACAACGAACAGATAAAACTTTCGACGACATTGTATTAGATAGTGCTGCAATGTGATACAATCATATAATTTTATACCTGAACTTGCTATGTTTATAACAGTGACATCAATATGTAATGGTAATCATTAATCATTGAAATGAAAGGCAGTAATCAGTAACGGAACGGCGTGAAAAAATTAAATCCCACTATCAGAAACTTTCACAAGCCAAAACGATCTCTCTACAAGGAAATGGAGTCGCAAGTTCCCCAGTACACTGGCCTGAGATCTGCAAAAATTCAGAAAAATAATTTTTATCAAACGAGAACTTACTCCAGTTTTTTTAAAATTATTATTTGACAAGGGAGAAGATACACAACAACAGATTCATTTAGTTTACTTACCACTGTCGCATCTTGCACGACAATTAAAGGTGCATGGATTCCTGTAAGTTCGTCCATCCGAAGCACAAACAGGTTGGTAGAAATTACCGCACTGGCATCGTCGTTCACATTGGGTCCCGTCGGATATGAAAATGGCCGCCGTAAAATTCAATCCGATGATCATGAAAAGAGTAAACACACTTTTGAGCTTCATTGTAAACTCTTCGCAAATCCGTTGAGAGGCTGTCAAGTATGGTTACAGTAACAAATTAATCTCTCAAAAGTTAAAAATGTTATTTGACGCAAGGGTAAACTTAACAGTGGGCAGTTGACTGAAAATTGTCTTCTCTGAAGGAAAAACAACGGCATTTATACTTCCAATGTAACCCAACGCTGGCGCTAGCAATGATATGTATAGAAATTTTAATTTCCATTGCCAATTTGTCATTCTTCACAAACAATTATAAGTAAGTAGTTGTACTTAATATTACTTTAAAAGTTTTAAAGTTTTTCTCAAATGACTCATAAATTTACACGTAACCTTCAAGATAGATAAGATTTTGTTTATGTTTGTGCCGGCTTATATTAAACTGACTTTTAAGGAATTATTATAAATAATAATGGCAATATAAAAAGAGAATGACGGAATGCACCTTACGTGATTAAACCCATTTTTATGTCTAAAATTTGCTGTGTTCATGAAGAGTGAAGGCAAACTTAACAGTCATGGTTTATTTTATTCTTTAAATACTTGTAAGTATAAATAAATTTTCATATGTTTTGCATTGTATTATATTATGCAAAATTACGTAGATAAACTTTCACAGGTTATTTTCACTGCATGAAAATAGAGATTAAAGCCGAAACCTACCTGCGTAATACAAGAATTGAAGTGTTCACGCGATAGTGTACAAAAATTATCATTATTATTAAATACATCTAAAAGAATATGACATTAACAAAATTATTGCCAATCAGTTCCCACCTATCCAACAAGAGCTCGTTAGCTTTTCCAATGCGTGTAATAAAAATGTAAACAGAATTTAGTGAGTACCTAAGATGTGATATAAGGAAACTATTGAAATTTTATAGTATTTTTAATTGCTTCAATCATACTTAAGGCTTTTTTCTTAAATCTGCGCTTTTACATTTTTTCGCATAATAACTATGGGGTGGGGGTGGGGAGATTTTCCATAATTTGAAATTTCATGACTTTCGTAATGGTAACGTTCCCGTGATCCTACATACGACTTCGAAACTAAATATTAATCATTTAAAATAAAAAATAATCCAGTGACGAATTAATACTAATACACCTATAACAGTGTGTTATTTTAAAAATACTGTTCCTTCTCTGTAATGCCTTTAAAGCTGCAAAGTTATCTGAACCGAGTATTCCCAAATCGATCCATTTTAGGGTTTAATTTTAATTGATGACAATGAAGTGTAGTAAAATTAGTGAAAATGAAATAAAATTAGGTCTACAAGTTAATTAAAAGTTTATTAGAAGATACATTTATGTGTTGTATAGCCACTCATAATCTCATAAGTTGATAAGTAGTTGTCCTGCACGGTTCCAGTCAACAATACATGTACTACAGTATGTAAACTTTAAATTTATAACGCGAGGCATTTGTTTTACTGGCTTATCACGCTCCTCAATTTAGAAGTGTGGATAAATTAGTTGTTTATTCCAGTAACTACATTCTAAGACGATATAAGTAATCCTAATACCATTTAAACATTAGCATGAATACTTCAACTGAGGTACTTGGTTAAGTCACTTCCAAAACAAAGCGAATTTGTTGTCAACAAGTAGAAGGTAGCGACAAGAGCGTAAATGCATAGATAATAATATAATTTATTAGCACTAGCTTCACAGGAAAGCGCAAACATCACAGCATATTAAACTAAAAATATAATATCTGTTCGATCATGAACCGTTGCCTTAAAATACACAAAATCAACGACTTCCGTTTCTCTGGAGTTTATTCCGAAACTAACAATAGCAGCAAAAAATACAAAATGAATATTCTTATTTTCAAAATGTCAATTACATGAATCCGACAAACTGACTAATCAAATACAACAACAATCACAAGAATAATACGAAATTATTAGCAATTAGAAACATTAAATCTATATACTTTCCATTTCAAGCTCTTACAGAAACACGAAATAATTCTCATACGTAATTATGTATAATAAACATAACTTCTAGTGCTACAAAAAATAAATCTCAAATGTCTAAGCAATATTCGTAACAATGCGTCCAGTCAAGTTATTACCTGAATATAATGCAATTATGTGCATATGGGAACGAGACAAAGTTATTCATTTTAACTGTAACAACTGTACTGTAGTCAAAGGATCCCTGTCAGACAGAATGTAATTACTTGATTGTCCGCATACGAGATCCTGGGAATGGAAAATAGAAAATTTGAAAATTATTTACGCGAATTATTCCTTCGATTATACCTGACATCATGAGGGACAAAAACTGTTTTTGGTTGAATGTAGAAAGTATCAACGGGAGAAAAATCGGGCTCACTTTTAATGGGAATTCCTGAATCTGCACTATGAAGTTTCCTACTACTGTGCCTTGATGTTGACCTGTGCTTAGACTCCTCTTCGGCGTCGGATAAAATAACTATATCGTCATCAGATTGTTCTGAGGAAGACGCTCGAATGGTTAAATCTTCAAATGATGTTCTTTTTGATTCAGAATTTATAACGACTTCGACAACTTCCAGATCGTCGTCACTCTCGTCGTCACAAATTATCGTATAGCTCATAGATTGAGTGGATTCTTTTTGTTTGCGATCAGATACTTTCTTGGTACTATCCATTTTTTTCTCAATATTAACTTCTGGGACACGGGATCCTGATTCAGGACTATCACAAGAGATTGATGTGGAGGGGGGAATGAAATTTTTGCTGATCAAGAATCTTCGTATATCCGGCAATAATTCTGCCGGGTTTTTACGTCCCAAACTGCTCAACTTAACTCCCTTCGAAGCTGAGGCATCAGTCTTTAAACGGGCTGGTGACTGCTGATGTGGTACAGTATGAGTGTTTGTGTTTGAACTATTGCTTGATCCTAACTGACTGGAACTACACGTGTGAGGCACTGAAGCCGACTTTCTTAGGAGACCAGCATTAGAAGATTGTGACTTTGGCTCACTAGCCTTTACTCTCATTTGTACTTCTTTTGAATGGACAGTTTCTTTATTTTTGGAGTTGGGTCCATTTGTAGATACATTTTCGCCATCAGAGTTTTTCTTCTTTGGAATCTTGTACGACGTCAGGCCTTGGTATCGGGAAGGATCTAAGAATTCTGGCAATGATAACTGCTTTACAGCACTCTTGCTGCGATGTTCAGATAAATCTAGATTAGAAATACTGCTAAGTGATTTCAATCTATTTGCTTCTGGATTTGGGACATCTACGCAGGCTTTCGATGCATTATCGGATTTCTTGAGACCCGAAAGCTTGCTTTTGTATTCTTCGTGAGAATTTTTCTCTTCATATTGGGTGCAAATACTACGAGATTCCAAACCTTTGCGTTTTAAATTATCGTTATTCTTCAACCCCTTACACATAGCATCAATTTTACGCTTGAATGCTTCCTGAAATGCCTGCATGTCTATATTCAATGGTTTAGATTCACTCGTCAAAGACTGTTTCCGAATATATTCTCTCGGATGATGGCAGAGGTTCGCTTCACGTTCGATGCCCACTGAAAATTACACCAGTAAACGGTTTTATTAATTATTTTATTGCAATAAAATACCGTAGGACACGCATACTTGTTCAGAACACAAAAAATGTATTACCTAAGGAAGCATTTGCTGCAACTCTAATTCGGTAATCATCATCATTGGTGTTTCCATTCAAACCATCGTCATCTGATCCTGACGCGACACTACTACCATGACTGTCACGTTGTCGTCGAACCGTTGACTCCAAATTACTTCCAGCTAAAAAAGAAAGAATTCAAAAACTCATTGCACATTAGTATTGGAAATGTGGAAAAGCTTTAATAATAACATACTAACAGACCTTGAAATGCTATCTGAGAACAGCTGGGGCACTTCCAGTTCCAATATGATTCAGAATCACAATTCCAATTAGATCTGAGTCCAACACAAATAGCATGTATAGCACCTGATCCACAAAATTCACATCGATTCAGTCTCCAGCGCCTGAAAACAAAAAATGAATTCACAGAATGAATGCGAATCCAATTGCGTAAAATATGCTAAAATTTGTGACTTTATAAAGAAAAATTGGTTACTCGCTAGTATCTTTCACGTATTTTCTTCCATGCTTACTCAGGCAATCCTTCGCATCACACTGAGAGTATACTTCGGTCAGCTCCTCGTAAGCATTTGGCTCCAGTTCCCACTGAGCGTCTCTGAATAAACCAAAACATTCACCATTTAAATTTAATTTACATTCAAAACTTACTCAACGTTATTTAACACAACAAATTCTGTCTAAGTTTGAAAATTACAAAATTACCGATGTTAATACTTTGGAATGTATGTACATCCTTTACTTACCTTTCAGGGACGTACACTCCTGATCTTTGCATGGCTTCCAAGAACTTTTTTGTATCTTTACAAAATGGACAACTGAAAAAGTACAGCCCCGAAGAATTGGCGTAGCGCTGTAATCAAGATTCGACGCTTCTTAAATAACTACCACGCATTACTTTGTTGCAACACTCCTGGCATGACAAATGCTAAATAATTCACTACTAACAAAGATATGTACAGAGACAAAATTCCGCAATACAACCATGAAAAAGTAATTAGCTTCATACAATTTTATTTCAAGTGGAATTACCTGGATACATAAACGATGAAACACTCGCGTTCTGCAGCATGGTGACCAAACTGGATATGTGGTTGGTTCGACTTCACAATAACAAATACCACATTCCCATACCTCAGCACTGCCTTCTGGTATTGGAATATTGACTTTAGGTTTGTGAACACTGCAGTACGAATCGAAAGATCCGGTGAACTGATGAAGGGTTCCCTGCTGAACTCCACACGTGAAGTGGAAGCTGGCCTTGCATTTAGCTAGAGCACAGCCTAAAGTTGCCCCATTTATTTTGCAGAACTTGCATTTCTAATAAAAAAAGCAACACAGAAAAAATCCCACTGTATCTCAAGATTGAATTACCACGTCATGCTTCAAAATACATCACAAGTTATTTCTGCTGGTATTCTTTCACAATGTCCAAAAGCATGCAACAAGTAATTACAAAGTCATACCAAGCCTTGTCCTCGGCGTAGCTCCTTTTTAATATCCGCAGGCAAGAATCCAAGAATTCCTTCGTGATCCTGCCCTTTCTGGTTCAACGCAGCACAGAATAACTAAAATACAAGCATAAAACTCAACAAAACAACGGAAACCATGATACGCACAAGTTGTCGGGTTTAGAAACTTACCAAGCAAAAGTAATGCACCACGATATCATCCAGCATGTACATTACCCCCCACTCCAGTTCATTATGCTCGTGTTTCTTGCAAAACGCACATTTCATTGACTCGCATTCCACCGTCAATTTTACAAGTTTTGGATTTTCTGGGGATTCCTGTAAATAAAACCGAAAAACTTATTACACAAAATATAATCCAATCAATCTCTAAACACAAAATTACAAATACCAAAGAACTTGGAACAACTTAAAAACTGGAACAACAATAATGAGCTAACACCTAAAGCATTCCCACCTTCCTGCACCTTGTCGCCCATTGTATTTCTTTTCACCAACTCAATCGATCAAGAATACTACAAAAAATAACATATCATTGTATTCGTCAACACAGCTGTTTCACTTCATACAGGATACACTATATTGGATACAAAATAATCTCTCTTCAGTCGTCACAAACCACCCTTGTCACATCCGACTGTTAAAATGCAAGCAAATGTGGGTCACCAGGTCAAAGACCCGCAACCCATCGGAGCATTGTTTCAACATCTGTTATTTTGACGTAAATAATTATTATGACAATATAGTGCTCCTCGTTTCAACCATCCACAGTATAGTGACCCGTGACCGTGACCCTAGCCTAATAAAACTTGCACACACTTCCAATCCGAAAAATGCGTCCATTACAAATTACAATTAAATATACTTGCCTACACTGCACATATGTATCTATTGTATTAAATGTATATAGTATTTACTATAAAGTAACAACGTAACAAGTAACAATAACACCAAGGAAACACACTTACTGGAGTCTCGCCCTTCCGCTCCGCCATTTCCTTAAATAATAATAAGTGCAATTTCTAAATCCTCAAAGGTAAGCCCACGTGATGAAGCCAACCCAAATCCTTTTCGAAAGTCGTTTCTTTCCTCTCCCGTCCGGATTTCTATGTAGCAAATCAATATTTAATTAAAATTAATTAGTTAATGCCAAATTACAACTACACAAATAGAAAGATAGAAACTAGCACGCAGCGCTAACCAACAAGCAAAACTTAATTGATAATTAGTAAAATACTGATGAAATAAAATGAATTTAATTCCCGTTAATTAAAATATGAAATAGTAATTACATTAATATTTTTAATTAATTTTAATCTGTTAATCTTAATTTAAAAATCAATCGCGCAGATACTACAAAATTTACTTTCTTACACAAATCCATTTGTTGCTTTGCTGGCAAATTAATACGAAACGGAAGTTCCTTCAATAAAAAGAGACAAGAAGCTACTTTGACACATTCCACCAGCTCAAACGAACATGACGATGATGGCTAAATAATGTGGAATGGCAAGTTAAAGACGATTAAATTAAACACAATTTTTGCACTTTTACGCGTGAATTGATTGAAGGCACACAACCGCAGCTTATTATTAAAACGCGTTGTTGTGATTGTACTGTTTACATGTAAGGCTTACATATATTTAAATGGCCCGACTCGCACAATCTATTTAATTTAAATTCCTAATAGCTCCTGCTTTAAACGTCCTTATCTGTAATAAATCCTAACCCAACTAACCTCGTATACTTCCCTTCCCGTGTCGTAATAATAATATCTTCTATTATAGGTTCTTAATACACTTTTGAAACGTGGCGTCAGGGATGTTCAGACGTTTTGTTCCGTTCCGTGTGCAAAAATTTCTGCATACGTAAGAAGCAACGACAATTTTGATAGTAGGGAAATTCATAAGAGTAAAGTACAGATGGCACTTTCGAGTATATTTTTAAACGGTGGTGACATTTCTTTTTTGAAAAATAACAACATGCACGATGCCACATATTAATTTTTGTATTAATTTTTGTATTAATTTTTGTATTAATTTTTGTATTAATTTTTGTAT